>KB293112.1:47452-73443 GCA_000328365.1 Capitella teleta | reverse complement strand
AGATTCACAAAAGAACGATTTATCCTAATATGTTAAATATTAGAAATGCGTGCGTTCATATAGAAATTACAGAGCGGTAAAGTCAAGGCTTTTTGAGTAAAATGCGTGGCGGTATAGGGGTATTGTCCCGAAAATGCCTTGGCGGTGAATGTGTTAAACAAGAGTTCGAAATAAAATTAAATTGCATATAACATGAAACCGTAGGGTTTAACGAGCAAGGCCTATAACAATACCAACGGGAGCAATGGTAAAAGGGTAAAATGAAATAAATGTTAAATGAGAAATAAGAGAATGGAAAGAAATACACGTAGAGAGCTAAAAAGGATAAAAAACCCTGGCATCGACATGATGAAGTCCAAGAACAAGTTATAGTGGTAGCATATAAGTATAATTAATGATACAATTCTTGTTCATTGGTTGAGTTATATGCATTAATGGCATCAGTTTGAGCTTTGCGAGCTCTTAAAGTTGAAACATTATACATGTGCATAATTGCCTGGTATGGTGCATTTTGATTGTTGTTAACTAGTTGCTAATAATTATAATTATGTGTCTTAATTTTGATTACATTCTTTGACTGCTATACTCACAACATTCTTCGGCAATCACAATCATATAAAGGAAATCTGAATAATCTAATAGACTCACGATTCAATGGTTGGTTGCTTCAAAGAATTTGGTCTCCATATTCTTTTGTTGCTTGTTATTTCTGGAATGATTTGTTGTTTAATGAAAGTATAGGGCGGCGGTTATGAACATTGGCGAATGCGTTATGCCGATGAGTGCGTTATGATAATTAAGTGTGTCATGATACGCCGATCAAGTGCGTTAATTGTTCTACGGACAATTTCCTCGCTTCGAGCTTGTTTGCGGTGCCCACCCGGTTGTTTCAGGCACCGTGCATGCGAGCAATCTAAAATGCCAGTGGAAACCCTTACATACATCTGCATTAGATCATGTCGTGCAACTCATCACTTGCTAGATGTACAAACCCATTATTCTCTCTTCGTAATCATAACGCACTCTGATATCAATGCTCCTGTTTTAGATGGGGAACTAAATTTTAAGTGATGTTCTATTGACTCATAGCACCAATTGATAGCATTCCGTACCAAGAACACCATGCCTGGATGCAAGCGTAAGGAAATAATGCATTCCGAATATCGGGGTTAGCATTGCGCCTATAGGAGAATGGCTTCCATTGCAAAGTATAGGAGGCAAACGTCAGCTGAGGGCTTGCCGTGATTGGTCCCGTTGCCCTCGTGAAGCTATCGAGTTCAGCCAATCAGAACAGAGCATCTTCGCCATAAAATGACATCTTGGTTGTTTACGAAACGAAAGCGTCAGTATTGCGCATGCGAGGTGCACTCTGCCGTAAAATCTTATTTCTATAGTAGTCGGATATTTGAGCGGTGGTTTCATTCACGTTATTTGTTATGGTCATTTTGATTCTAGTGACCGATCTTATAATCCAGTTTACTTAACTTATTTAAGGTATTATACACGCATTTGATAATTAATGAGATATGTATATTTTCATCGCATGATGACATTAACCTGCATACCATATCTTGTAATTGGAAATACCTGCTATCAGAATCTAGTTCCACCATCAGTAGGCCTATATTATATCGATCAAAATCATGCGCTGATTCACAGTTTTGTGATCGACATAGATCGGACGAACCGCGTTTCCGTGAAACCACAATTGCCTCGTTTCAGTTTGATCTCCTTGTGAGTTTCCCGTATTTACTTCGTTCTGGACTTCTGGCGACTCTTTTCACTATCACACACACTCACTCTTGATATCTGATCAGTAAATATAGCTACAGAGAAAAATCGCCCTTTGCATCATTGGTTTGTGCTAATCGACTGATGCCTAAAAGGTCTCCAAACAGCTGAAGTGCATATTCTGGCGATTGAATTCCATGACCACGCAGACAACGATGATGGTTACATACAATTTGAACTTTTGAAGTGAACTCTCTGCTTGTTTTGATAACGAAAAGTAACTTTATTCACGCTTTTATCAGAAGATAATTACATGTATTAAACAACGTTGAAACGTCCGAACACGCATTGGGTAAGACATGTCGCGAAGATATGTAAAGTGAAGAAGTTTTCATTTTGGGGAATACGTCTTTATCAAAAGTGCGTTATGGTCATCGCATCTCATTCATCCAAATATAAGTGAAATATGAGTCAATTTGCACATTATGTGACAATGGTGAGTATTAGCTGCGACCGTCTTCAAACTTGTAATCAATGATGCAATAATGACGATTTCAGTAAGTTTTGGGGAAAATAGTGGCGAGTGAAATGACAATGGCGGATAGATACATGAAGAAGAACAAGCGGTCCAACACCAAAGCAACGATTCGCCATTCCAGAGCTATCCTTGCCCTCTCCTCCTTGGCGTGGAGTCGGCCAAGTAGCTGCCTCAAGTATTGCTTTATTTCCTTGATATCGCTCTCAGCTGTGTATCGGATATGAATCGGCGATTTGTCCGGAGATGCCGGTCCGCTCTGCTCTCCTGCAACCGGCTCTTTTGCCGGCGTTTGCTGCTGGTATAGATTGGCAAGACCGGCGTTTGCGGTGTCTTTCAGATCGTACATTTGGAATTTATTGTACTTCAGATCCGGGCACTTGATCCGGCGTTTGTGTTTTCCGTTTTTTACGTAGTGGATGGCGTCCCCTTGCGGCGTTCGCTTCTTGTCGTAGTCCTCTGGGATTAATTCAGCTCGCATGCACATCACCCGCGCCAAGAAATCGATGAACAACTGAAAAATATAGACAGAAAATGCGAATTTTGACTAGGGTTTCCAACGAAAATAATATTCTACGGTGTCTACCAAAGAATTCAACGCTATATTAGGCAGTGTTCAAATTGAAATTCACTCTGGTCATAACGCATGCCTGGAAGGGGTCTCATTGACGGTGGCTTATGACATCCGCCTTGTCACATTGTCACTATAATCTCAATCAATCCGTGATCTAGAACCAGGATTCATATTCTGCGTTTTATCACTTGGAAATCCGTCAAACTGCTCATTGGAAGGGCTGGCATTTTAATGAAACCGCAACGTCTTCATATTTGGCATTCATAGGACAATACATCAATAGGTAAATGTGAGTTAAGTCTAGATATGGAGTTCACAAGTACCGGAATAACCAGTATTGTCTACTTGTTCCACTGCCAGTTATTCTGTTGTTATAATTATCACAATCACACACAGGAGAGTTTAATAGTGTTTTGGACAAACTTAAATTTGTTTTACCTCTTCCTGTTCTGAGAGCTATATGCATTTCATTAATAAATTGTTTTTCATCTCAATTATGGCGTTCTTCTATGGGGCAAATCCGCTGATCACGTATTCAAACTACATAATTAATCGATTCTATTGATATCGAAATCTAAATACAGTGCTCATACTGATCCTATTTTTAAAGCACTCAAGCTCCAGAAAATTCCAGACATTCGCACTAATCAAGAGCTTGTATTCTTCTCTAAATTTATTTTTAAAATGTCTACCCTGTATGATATATGTATATATTATAGGGTTTTACGGCTCCACCCAAACCATTGGGATGATACGGGCGCCAGAACAGAAGGCCCGGGACCGGGATTTCCCCCTACTCTTATCGATAAATCCCAAGGGTTCTTTATCCTGCATACCACCATAGACATTAGTACACAGCGCCCGGCCTTGAATTTTCTTAAGTTATCGCCATTTTTTCTGCTTGTCACAGTTTTTCTCTTTTCGTTTTTTATTTGTTTATTTTGGTTATTTGTTTCCGTTCTCATTGTTTGCCTTTATCTTGGTTTTTGTTCTCTTCTTGTTCTTTATTTTTCTGTTTCTTTCAGGTGGCTGCCGTGCCAGCGGCCGAAAGGCCATTACGCCATGCAGTCTCCTAAGTAATGTATTCCCTGTTTACTCTTGTCTTTGTTTTTTTTTGTTTTTTTTTTGTTTTTTTTTTTTACCACAATAAATGTTTATGTCTGTCTGTCTTATAAATTATACATATGTGAGTCAAGAAATCTGGCCCACGGAAATGCACGATGCGATCCCGAGCATCTGAAATTGACCCTTCACGTCACGATATTAGCCATTGCGCAATAATACAATCTGCTTAATCATCCAAACGTCGATCAGATTTCATGAAGACCATCAACTTTCTATTAATGCAATTCACAAACACTAATTACAGCCACCACCCACCGTCTAACAATAAGCATAAACAGCGTTTGCATAATCCCATGGTGAAACGATGGCGCGTCCACCACAGAGAGTTGCATGCGAGCTGTGTTGATTGTGCTATATAAATTGCATAATAACACAATATTTTTGTATGTACAAGAATCAGTGTTTACGTCAATTGTTCGTTGAACTGCAATACTTTGCCCAATTCTAGCGGAATGAAAATTTCAGTCCAAGTGACCTGTCTGCAATCATTTGCAATTAACTTAAATATATCAACCCCTTGTTTAATTAGCTACACCTGGAAACCCGATCTCCTGAGCTCATAATGCTACCTGCACATTGTATTATTGATGGAAAGATGAACTGTCATATGGTAAGTGGTGAATAGCTTTAGGGTGAAGAATGGAGAGAGTGGAGACTTCACAAAATAATACAAGGCAAGTCTGTGTTTATACGGTTAGAGTGACCTTGAACTATATAATTATGTCATTATGACTTTGCCAAACTTATCACACTATTGCTTTGAGTATACTCATAATTATAGCTTTGTATTTTTTCCCCAGCAACCCAGCGATATCAGCGTTCAGAGAAGTCCATCAAGGAATATTTCTAATTTTTCTGATAAGAAAATTTTCTTTAGATTTCACCTAACGTGTTGCATGGTTAACAAATACGACATCGCAAACACAAATTCACCTCACGGAAGAAAACCAATAATGTTATAACAATACTGAGAAGAGAGATAAAAAACTTCTATAAAAAAAAACCCAAAAAATTCCTTGTGTGACGTCATTGCATTTGATATATGCAATATGATGTATATTGAATCTCCTGGGCATCCACACCACTGCCTCGTATGAATATTTTTCCCAGAGGGCAATAGAAGAAATAGAGCAGGGGTCAGCCCAAGAGGGTGCTGAGGCACAGAGAACCCTCGGAGGCAAACGCAACCTCATGATAACCAGAATGAGGTCAATGTATTTCATCGTATCAAATGCCTTTACAAAATCTGATGGGAATGTCTTTCTTACCGTTTTGAGCCACCGAGGCACCGTACTTTTCTTGTCACCGCGGAAGTAAAGATTTATCACTATGACCGAGAGAAATGTAGATAAGGTGATCATGATCATATTCAAGCAGTAATAGGCTCCTGTGAAACACAAGCAAGAACACTGTATAAGAGGTATACCGACTTAGCATCCTATACCGATGAGAGGAATCGATGAGGCTGCAGGAGGTGTCGACTCTGCCAACAGCAGAAGCAGGACGAAGAAGGCGACGAAGATATTCATGCCTGCGGAGGACAATGAGTACGCGACTGGGTTTCAGATGGACTCACCAAGCACCATCTTGGCGGGGGACTCTGGGGGAAGCCAGAAAAGCACCAAGGTGAGGGAGGACAAGAGGACACAGGGCAGGATGAGGATGTAGTTGTAAAATGCGACCTTGCGACGAAGTTTCAAGGTGAAGGTCAAATCAAGATACGGTTCCTCGCAGCAAGTGTAAGTGACGACATTCTTGTTAGCAGGGTTTTCGATGATGTCCCACTCATTGCTGATAATATAATCGTTCAGATCGACCTCGTGGAGGTCACTGAAGAAGTCGATATCTAACTTGAAGCCGTCATAAGTCCAACTACCGAATTTCAGGAAACATGACTGCTCGTCGAATGGAAAATGTGTAATGTCGATGACACAGGATGACTTGAAAATGGCCTGGGGTATCCACAGCACAGTGCCATCATAGCTCACCACGGCGTAGGCGTTTCGGTGTTCTGTCAATCGGTCATCAGCGCTGCGGTCACATGATCACTCGGTCACATGACAAGAAAATGGCGGATGACTACTCACTAGTTGTACAAGACTATATCTGGAATCCAGATCTTCTCTGTTGGTATTCTGATTTGGTCCACGCCTCCGTATTCGTTTATATCCCATCGCAGAAGAATGTCTGTCCACGTCTGAAAAATATCCGTGTTATACTGATTAAAGGTTGGATTTACTTCGAGAAACGGGGATCGTTTATATATTTGTGGCCTGGGTTTGCTTGGCAACAAAGAGTGGCTCTCTGGGCGATGCCCACCTTTTAGGTGGGCTACATAATACAATTCCATGTCCTCTATCAGTCGATTTGGAGGGCCGATTGAATTGCCGGTTGTTGATTTTTTTTTTCCAAATTTTTTGCAATATATTTTTTTTTTATTAGCAGTAATCCATATAAATAGTTAACAATGCGAAATGCCGATCAAGGTCTGCCAAATCATCGCCCTCCTTAATATTTAATTGTATTGTAAACGCCTTAGGATAATAATTATTATCAACGAACTTGGAGAATCAAAGTGCTTTGGCATTGTGCACTTCTAAGGCTATGATCGCATGATCGCCAGCTCTCAACACTGGGTGTTGAGTGCAGTAGTCATAATTAATCCATAATGACGCATAGTCCATAATTAACCCTGATTTTGACGGATTAACGTTTTTTTAATCAAAATCCACCCTTGAGCTCGATTTAAAAATAATATTGCAATTACCTCAGCAAAAGTTCGGTCATTTATTTCAAGGCCCGTACATGCCCCATCTGTTGCAATTGCTTGGATATACTGAACTATGACAGAGATGGAAACATAAAAT
This sequence comes from Capitella teleta, assembly GCA_000328365.1. NCBI lineage: Eukaryota > Metazoa > Annelida > Polychaeta > Capitellidae > Capitella > Capitella teleta. The sequence goes on along the minus strand of KB293112.1, from coordinate 66,611 downwards.
GCTCCCTGTTATCAATAAGTAAGAACATAGAGGCATTTATCGTATATCAGCAATTAAACATGATTGGTGAACTGCGAAACGCTCTTCCATTACGAAATTGCAGAAGGACATCCATAATAAATAAACAAGCGCAAGTTAAACGAGGATAAAAAGGGAGGACGAGGGTTTGACCTGGTTCAGGAGGGTGCTACACAGAGGGCAGTTATAACCAAAGGGCAAAGCGAGAAATTGGCGGATTGCGTGCAGGGTAATCCAGAAGGGTGCACGTGAGAGAAGATCAGGGGAGAAAATCCCCCACATCTGCTGCGATAAAGAGCCAAACAAAAGAGTTGTTTGGTGCTAACGAGAAGCAGAGAGTCTGTTCTGTTGGCCACCTGGTGACGTCAGCATTGCTAACTTCTGCATACTCTATAGACTATAATTATCTCAAGTTTTATACAGCAAATGTATATGAATGCACTTATCACAGGGAACGCATTTTGGGGTGTTGTATTTTTTATTTGTTTTTCGTTCTACTGCATTAACTGCCATGTGATCTAGTCACAGGCTTTGTCGCTTCTCTCTGAGTCTAAACTTCTCCAGTTCCATGCCATATTTGAGTAACTAAATGTCGTTTGACGCATCTGCAATTTTCATAATAGGAAGCAAAGTGGCCAATCAATGCATGTATGCATTACCGCGATATTGTGTTTGTTCCTCTTTAACTTTAAATGCTGTTGATTTAACGTGATTATATTCACGCACAAAGACAAGAAGAATAAAAAGGTCATCCCATATCAGATCATATCATATAATTATTACAGGCCTCAATTGTTATTATGGTCGGTTGTGTAAGCTTGGAACCCAACATGTACAATTCAGTTTGATCGAACTACGGAGGCTGCCGTGCTAATTGAAGGATAATTGCTGAATAAGGTAATGAGACCAATGAGCAGATTACGTAATCATACTCACATATCGACTCCAACAGTTGGTGGTAAGTACTTGATTCTTCTCATCTAGATCGAGAATCTGGATCAAAGCCAGTCCATATCGGACGCTGATGATGTCGGACGTGTTCAGAACTGGTCTCCCGACCACGCCCACTCTGTCGTATTCGAACAGCAAGTCCTTGATTAGTCGCTTCTCGTCCGATAGAGCGATGCTCTCTGTCAAACAGAAGATCACGCAATTTTATGACCGGTGGTCAAGTTGTCGGAGCACTTGCATCAGGTCAGGTCGAAATTACCAAAATTTCAAGGGGCAGGTTGACACGTAAACAATTTTAATATTTACTTTCTAACCCAAATTAATTTGCTGTTGATTCAGTGCCTCTGTCGTGTAAGGTATTGATTGGGTTCGGAAAGCACCTTTCAACAACTTCACGTTTAGCATCGAACGCAAAACCCCGCATGCCCATCAACGACATGAAATTGTAGATACCCTCCCCCCCCCCACACACACTTAAAAAGGTTTGCATTATGGCTATAACATGAATCTCCATGCAGTTTTGTCATTAGCCATGAAAGGAAATACAAAGTGCGCTATATCAGTGACACATTTAAAGCATATCGTATGTAACAGATCACAGAAAACTTCACGGATCACAGAATTCGAGAGCAAGGCATGAGCAAGGCATGAGCAAGGCATGAGCAAGGCATGAGCTGAACTGAATAGAAAGAACAACGGTCGGTGTATACCAAGCATCTCGTGGGAAGAACAATTGAATTCCATATCAAACGGCTAAACTCGTGGGATGATATTGAGCAGGGCTAGTATGTTTATACCGCTTCTGTCTGAGGTCCCTGAGGACGAAGGCTTTTGTGAGGGAGAAAGATTCCTCCGTGAATTTGCATCCATGCATGTCCCGCTTGGGGGTCATACGTAAGTGTACTGTACTTACCCTCGACTTGAAGTCAATATATCTATTAATTCTATATAATTCTATTAATCAACCAACCCTGTAGGTTCACAGCACCTGCTATGGACATGATTAAGCAAACACCTGTCTAATGATGATTTATGAAATTTGATGTCAATCGTTAATTTTCCTCGCTGTGATAAATCGGGAGAATTTGTTTCTTCAGAACTTTCATTTCGGTTAAATAATGTCGCACCTGTGTCTAATTATTCTAGTTTTTCCTCTCAGTCTGCATGACTACATTTTCCCCTCCACATAACGAGTATATAATTACGATGCAAATAGATTCAACGTTATGGTCTAAATTGCAATAATTATTTCACTAGCAGAATAACGCAATTACGATGCACAAATTACAAGTATTATCACCGGAGTCGACGATGAACTCAAAAGTGTGAATTTCGGATTTTAGCGCAGGTAAATTATTTACGAGGTCGTCTAGAATCACTTTCTTAATTGTCGGAGAGTGTAAACTCAATAAGAGCTCAATCGCACATTTAGATTGGTTCATCTCCTGTAAATGAACAGTTAGTGTCGAACAGGCGCCAAAAGTCATGAAAAATCCACACGCGTTTTATTTCCATAAAATAATATTATAGCGACCCTTAAAACCTGTCAATGAGCTGAAAATAGTGATGGCCTTTGAAGTTACACAAGTGTCCATTATCCACAAGTGTCAATTAACAGATATCTGAGCCGGCAGATATGTAGCGTAATGTGATTCGCGGGTGGGCAATGAATGACATCAACAACAGCAGTTACCATTGATGTAATATAAAGAATAAGGGAAACATCCGTGATGTCGTCAAAGTTAACAACAAGAAACATTCACCAACAAAGTGATGAAATGAACACCGTACAAATATAAAGTAGAATCAATAATGAAATGGACACTTCAACTGACTGACCTATGAGAGAGAGGACGAGAGCAACGGTCAACTCCACACCGAACCACATCCGTCTAGAGATCTGACCACAAAGTCCATCCAGCAGCATGCAAGTTGCTCAGAGCAGTGAATGGCATCACCGACACTGAGGCATTTGCACACTGATGCCCATCTGCTGCCGGGTTCAGCCTCTTGCGCGATCGGACGAGTGCTAGCGAGCCGCCTATTCCTTAATTAAGCTGATTCGTTTGCCAGGAATCACTTAAGCGCCGAGATGAATTATACAAGCACGTGTTATGACGGATATGAGGTAAGCTTTAATTGAAATCAGCATGGATCGATTTGTATTAATTTGTCAGAATGCTTGTAACTTCATCTGTGAGGTGTTCAACCAGGCGGTGCTTAATGTATCTTGTTCTACTCCCTCACTCTTTCTTTCGAATCGACTTACATCGTTTCAACGACTTTTATTAATTAGTCGGGGATTGTCCGGGGAGAGATCAGGAAGCGGCCGTAATGAGACAGTTTGTACTGGTGTACAATGCCAGGGCAATCGTCAGCATTCTGCCAATGGATTAAATTAATTGGTTTCCTCGCAGCGATGGGACTGCATGGGTCAAAGCTTAAGCGGAGGGCAGAATGGCGCAGTGGTGCACAGCGCTGTGAGTCGCGAGTTCGATCCCCGGTGGGTGACTTACCGGGTTAGGATTTCGCTGCGTGAAAATGTTCACCGCAACATGGAACATTGCATGCGACGCGTTGAAATGTGATTCATGATTAGACTGATACGGGATGTTCAGACTAAGTGAATCCGAATCCGAGCGATCGGGTGAGACTCGGATCCAGTGTCCATGCAGGGGTGCATGTGTACATTAAGGCTAAGGATGGCGCCTTTATCATTATCAATATGGGCAGTTAGACCATTTAATTACAAATGTATTTTCAGCAATGACCATGAGCATAGAATAAAGTTGAAGTAGAAATTCAGATCATCAACCAAATGATGACCATCACACTCTACACATACAGCTATAACAGACGACAATATCCGGCTACAAAAAGTCCAAAAACTTTGACCTCATTGCACCCAGAGCAACAGGTTGCTACACGCACTGTATGCTAGCATGGCTGCTGATATATTATGTGTATACTACTCTCGAGTTGGCCGCATCACAACTCATCTGGCGATAACAATGGTGCGCGTCCCAAGCGAATGACTATTGCATTTGTAATTCACAGACTTTTGTGGCTGACCTGATTGGCCTTATACGCGTCGATTACGTGTGGTGGTTTGGCGTATTTACGCCGTTTCTGCATCACGCCAATTACTGCGCTTGCTTTTCGATTGATCCGTCATAGGCCGGAAATGGCGTTCTTTCATTGCAACACGAATCGAACAGCACACCGCCATCAACGCTCGCCTCTGTGATAGATGCGACTCTGAAGTAGAATCACTTTAGCTCTTGTTGTCCCACGTACAGCGAAACCCCGAATGCCCCATAATAAATGCCCTTCAATCAGGTAACTGGTTGGCGCTGTGGTCAAATTGCGAGGTTGCTTAGCTCCACTCTGTAAGCCCATACATAAATTATTTAGTTACGTTAACAATCATTGGTTTTCTTCTAACTCGAGATTTTTTTTTTTTTTTTTTTTTTTTTTTGAGAAAATAACCAGAAATATACAATGCTCGATAAAAATTAATTAATTAATGGTACCTGTACAAACAGAGAGATAGAGAGGAATGAGGCGTAAATGACTTATTATAGTTGATGCATCAAATGGAACCACCCTTTTATGGAACCACCCTTTAGAAGTTTGTGCAAAAATGCAAGACTAAGCAATTGGGGTTTTAACTCGGTTGGGTTATAAGGGTGACAAGAGTAGAAACCCGATACTCCCCTTCTCCATTCATAAATCCCAAGAGGTCTTTATTACGCATGCTACCAATGACAGTAAAACACAGCTCACCCGGCTTTGTTACGTAGCACTTTGGAGTGCATAGCTACCGAACGATTATAATTACAACGAATTCACAATCATAACGTCCGTGGCCCGATCACATCTTCAACACGAGACTTCGACTTCCGCGCTCTGCGGTCGGCATAGGATTGCAGTCAGCCGGTCAAACGAACTGTGCTACTCGGCGCCCCTCTAAAAATGCGTGCAGGTATACAGCGCTGTCCATGAATTTCTTATTTGTTTCATTTCTAAGCACACGTTCCGCGTTGTGAATCACGAACATCGCTGAAGGAGCGTTGCCATAACGCTCTTTATCATAACGCACATATTGACCGGTTGCAGCGTTCCAGCATGTGCGTAATGATTCACAACAGGCGGGGGATATCTTCCAGGAAAGAGATCAGCCATCGGATTTACGGGAAGAATCCCTTCGGAATCCACGGGATCCGTAAAGATCCAGAGCAATTTTTATGCGTCTCTGTTTACTTCACGAGCAAATGAACGCATCGTACGAAATATCACTCTGCTGCTTTAACCTTTAACCTTTGACACAATGTGACGTCAGCGAGAGAGTTCTCGTCTAATTCGCGGAACTGACCATCAATGGACGCGATTTGAATACCTAAAAAAGAGAAGCAATTTTCTGAATGTCAATCAGTTACTGTTACAGCTACAGCGCTGCAACCTTGATGAAATTAACATTCAATTAAATGCGCCCAGTCCTCGCAGGTGTTGTGCCATGAATTTCCAATGTGTCCATTTCGTTATAGACCCTATGAGATATGCTCTACTCTTATAGAACTGAAAATAGAGACCCCATCCGAGGAATGAATGGCTAATAACAGCCTATACCTTGGTTGTGCAATTCCTACTACGAAAACAAACCTCCAGGCTGGCCGCTGGCGTGAACACATAACTACAACCATCTACGAACTGGCGGCTATCACAAACACGCTGGTGATAATCCCTATAGCAATGAATCTGGGACTCATAGACAAAGGTTAAAGGCGACAGTTACCCGCAATGCTGTGTATTGCCTTCAGGGCACATCCATCAATGTTATAGAGACAAGTGTTCGGCTGCGTGAGAAACAAAAGCTATATGCAAAAGTGAGGATGGAATCGACATCTGTCATCATCGGAGAAGCGTCGAATTGATCATTCCTGTTGGACGATTGTCCGAGCTGTTACAGTCACAAGTGGTCAGCCTACACACCGTCCATTTCGAGCATGTCCAAGTCGATACTTGTGGATAGTGCTATTAAGGTGAAGTTGAACACTGCAGTCGTTCGGGGCATTCAGCCCTGGACGAAGGATTTGGAATATTGCCATCTACATTTGTCCAAAACATGCGAATCATATCAACAAATCCGATAAACACGTTTAATGTTTTGTTTATAAATGCCACGTATGTATCACATGGCTGCCAGGTATATGATGTTCAAGGTAAGCATTATTTTCCTTGCAATACAAGGTAGATTATTACGTGGGCCTATATTTATGACACAATGGTATATACTCATTTTATGCCGTTCTGTTGTAATTATCCAGGCCTTTGTTACCATGTTTCACTCATATAATTTGTACTTTGATACACATGTAACGCCGACATACAATGAATGTAATCTATTGGAGAGGAACATACATTATGAACACCTTACGAGTGACCGTTATTCAATTTCAAAAGGCATTATTCAAAGAGCAACAAATATTTAAATACGCGTACAGCGTAAATTTGTAAATATTTTCAATACAACCAATCAAGCTATTAAGAATGATGTCAAAATAATGTGAGGCTGAACAATATGGTGATAAATAGGCAACGAGTGATAAATAGAGTGCACATGTGCAGCCATGGTCAGTTGTCATGAGTATCCTGCAAATCAGATACATTTGTAGTCGGACATCAAAGCAGGCATTATTAGATAAGCCAAAGTGATGCATGCATTGCACAGAAAAAAATGTTGCCCTCACTGACCTTTTCTCGACAATATTGTCCCGAAATGTCGAATAGAAATATTGCTGGCATTAATTACAAGAACACACAGAAGCGCTGGCTTAACAGCTGCTAGTCTAATGCTTTGTGTTTGCAGATACGGTTGCAGCGGAATTCCTCTTTAATTATTTTCTATTAATTTAATTTTCTATTAATTTTGTCCATGTGAACTTGAATCTAATATTGATTGGAAAACGACTATAGCGTGATGCGTGATGGGGTTTTACGGCTCCACTCAACCCATAAGTGCCAGAACAGGAGGCCCGAGACCAGGGTTCCCCCCTACTCTTATCGATAAATCCCAAGGGTTCTTTATCCTGCATACCATCATAGACAGTAGTTACGCAGTTGGGCAGCACTGCAGAGTCACTGAAGAATTACAATTTTAACAAACATAATTCACAATCATAACGCCCGTGGCTTGATCGGGTCTCGAACCCGGGACCTCGACCCCCACGGTCGGCATAGGATTGTAGTCAATCGGTTAAACCGATTGAGCTATTCGGTGCCCCCAAAACGACTATAGCAAAGGGAGAGACTGAAATAATGATTAGAATACTGTTTGAAATGAAAAAGAGAACACTTGATTGTAATATCTATGCACACGTTCTCAATGTTGTCATCATAAACAATTCTTAATATTTTATAGGTTAAATTATACAATAAATACAGCCTATTATTAAATTATACAATAATATTCTATTATGAATTTGGGAAATTATATGAGTTTTAATTGCCCGGTGAACTGTTCTGATATCAGCATATATCAGCACGAGTTAAAATGCTGATATCAGCATATATCAGCACGAGTTAAAATGCTGATATCAGCATATATCAGCAGGGTTGCCTCTATACGGGGTTTGTTCAAAAAGTTCTCGGCCACATAGAACGCATGAACACAGAAAGCTGAAATTCGGCTTGAATATAGGTTAGCTTTTCAGACGAGAATTGCAATCGGTGATCACCTCTGGCTTTGGTATATGATGATATATGCTTTTGGTATATATGACTCACTGCTTTGAGTGAAGCAGGCGTGGACATTTCATCTAAATGCTGATTTACGCGCTAATTCAAAAGCAATTTTAGACTTTCAATCAAAGACGAATATTTCAGTTATTTCCCTCATAGACGCATCAAAGCAATACAAAATCAATGTGTGCGTCACATTTTGATGAAGTTATTATAAAATGGTAAAATGTAGCCCAGAAGAGAGCCCCGGTACTGGTCAAAAATGTATGTTCCTTCGGGTAATTACCGAAATTAATTAATAAAAGCTAAACAAATTAAACGAATTACACAGTTAATTGTCTGTCACATTTTCATGTTAATTTGCATGTATGTGCTAAGTTGTATTGAAATCATTGGACTGAAAGTAAGTCAAACGGTCCTGTATAAACATGTCCTGCTTTCCTTTAGGGTTTTTTTTTTTTTTTTACGTTTTAACAAAATTTTACGTAACAAGACGATTCGGGTTCAATATTTTCGCGAACAAGCACCACTTATTCCTTTAAAGCGATTTTGTAGTATTATGTTAAGAATATGAATATTATCAAATCATTAAAATAGATAATTATCCACATCTAATATCACTAATATATTGGTACAACTACTATTTTGTACTCGAACAAGTCTCAGAGACATACCTTTATAGTGACGTATGATAAACTAAATTAGTAGATAGGCAAAATTGTAAGACACTAACAGATGCTCTAAGTATACGCATTTTCTCCTTTTCAAAAAAAAAAATTTGCATATGTTGCGAAATGATTATTTTACATGGCTGACTGGCTTTCTTATCGAATTGTCAATATGCAATGGGTATTTTCTTGAGCACCTCCCTAACGCCATCAACTAAACTTATGGTTGTCGGATTTTATTTAATTTTTATCACAGCAACGCCAATAAAAAGCAGTGTACTGAATTAAAATGAGTGATCAGACGTTGTGAGAAAGTGTTATGAGAGGTGATGACGGTAGAAGTGCGCTCAATCAAAAAGCAGTTATGCCAGGGAAATAGCAACGTGTGATCTTGTGAATAGTTACTCTAACCTCCAAATATCACGTCTCTAGTATTGCGCGTTTTAGGTTAGGCCGAGAACTTTTCGAACAACCCTCGTATATCACACAGGGCTTTCTCTTTGAAACTGGTGTCAAATGTATAATAAGGACTCATACAACGAACCTCTGAAATGTAATTTACGACAGGACATCACTGCGCATCCACATAAATTATGATGTCATCCTCGTTTGATGCATTGCCTTGAATTCGATATTTACAACGACCTTCAAACACCAAAGGTCAAAACTCCATATACTCTGAGCTTCACAATTTGGAGCGTTAGAAGTGGGTGTACATGTAGCAAAAGGGGAAGGGCCACTAGTTTGGCCTGGTGGGCCAACATTAAACAGATAATAGAACCCGATTGTCTCGGGTCATATCATAAAGTAAAAAAAAAAATCAAATTAAAATATCCGGTAAACAAAAGGAGGCGGTGGATACCTGTGGATTAAGATTAAGATGACCAAAAAGTATTTTTGTGTTATCAATGCTTATCATATAAATCTATACCCGGTATATATAGGTTAGGATATTATCGGGATTGATAACGCATAATAAATGAGAGATGGTAGGGAAATGCATGACTGGGCTTAGTAATGACCACCGTGTGTGCGAGGATCGCCCTATAATGTGCACCTGGCTGGAAGGACCTCTTACATCCAATCACCTCCTCATGCAGTTCGTGTAACCACCGCGTTTGCTGCGTGGATCTCGGAGATTCGCAAGGTTTCTGGAATTGTACTTAGAGAAATAAAGAAGAATCCAAACGCCTAGTACATGAGCGTGAGCACGATTGGTTCCAGGACATTGTGGTGACATCCCACGAATTATGTCACCCGCGTAATATACAGGCTATGATCAATACTTGAACAGGGTGTCACAAACACTAATAATACATCACGGTAAGAACAACATATAATAATTGTTTTATATACAGGTGGCTTGATATGCTCATATATCTGCACGATGCATCGTGCTGATATTGAATATTGATGTAAGCACAGTGAGTGCATCTATGAACAATGAATGCTCTTTGCCATGTCATATGTAAGCGACGAAGCAGGACTCAGCTGATTCACTAAGGTCAATGCCCTTGGAGATCGAACAATGGTCCGCATTCGATGAATCTTAAAGATACAATTTCCAGGTCGACGCTTGACATTGACACCATTGTGTCGTCGAAATGTCTCTTAATCCACAAACAATCAATTGTTACACTGTTACGATTTCATCTCGCAAGTCTACATAAGAAATCGGATTTTTGGACTCGGCTGCAAAGAAATTGTCGATCTACAATAGACCACGTGGTCGTGATGAAGATTGTAGCAACACTGAATTCATCAGTTCGCTATATGCACGCTCGTATAACATCGCAGCAATGTCTGAGATGAATAACAGAATCCCGCGATTCGGGTCCTGTAACAAATATTATCAAATTGGACAGTCTTGTCTCCGTGATAGCTAAACCAATAGCATACAGCAAATTGGGTGCAACAAAGAAGCATTATATGAGAAGTGGGTCATCAAGAACTAGAGAGGAATAGTTCGAATTTACGATACTCGGATCTTGAAAGTATTCATTATTAATATATTTTTGAGGAGAATTTCAATGTAATTATCCTAATCCTCTAAGGTTCATCATAAGACTCACCGTGTCTATCCAGGCTCCCCAGAAATACAGAAGCAAAAAACCACAAGACAGTCATCACCTTGACAGTTCAGTATACATCTACTACAAATATGACAGATATCAAGTTTTTCTCAGCAAGGAGTGTGGCCAAGAGGCTTTCTTATTCTTCTTCTTGCTCCGCGTCCTGAGCATCTAATGCTCTTAAGATCGCACCCCCGAGGCAACTCCCATCCTTCGGTTGCAGTCAATCGCGGCCAACTTTCTATTCGTAAGCGTCAGTGCTTTTTTATCCCGATTTTCAGTTCATTTCAGCTGTTATCAGGTCTATAGCAAGTGGAATTGCGCGCATGCAGCATGGGTGCAAATGATGGCCATCCCTTTGCCCTTATCAGGCCACAGCCAAGGAAGCCACCGTCAAAACAGCAATATTGCCGCGTGCTCTACTGATGGCTACTGACGCTTCTTGGACATGATTCTTACGAGACATTTTGCGCTCACTTAACTTCGGCTGAACGCGAGTTATATGAAGCACAGCATGTTCCTAGGACGCATCGCTGCTCGCAGTGATAGGACCAAGCCGTGGGTCTGCTGGACGAGACTTTACGACGAGAGATCAAATCTGTTTGGAATGTTGGTCCCGTGGCAGAGCAAACCTCACGGGCCCTGTTTTGAAAGACTGCGTTCCACAATGCCCCGGCGCCGTTGCATTATTCTCAATCGGAGAGATAGAGAGGCATGTGTGACCTTAATCAAAAAGGGTCAAAGCACCCTCGCCCTCCCCTCGCATAATAGGTTGAGTATCCCATAATTCACGCAGACTATCACCACCAGCCATCGCAAATTAATTCCACCCAGAAGCAGAGAATAGAAATTGATTCTGACCAACTCCCGCGAAGGAAAAATAGAAATTGCGCCCGTTTTTTGTTTCCCGTTGATCAATTCATTGTCATTTCGGGGCTCTGTATTCGGACAACGTGACGCTTATGAGTGTCAGCGATGGCGACTCGTGTGATGGACACTGGCATGGGGTTGATTGAAACAAACACCTTCCCATTACGCGAGTCAATTGGCTGGCGTAATTACGGTCACGAAGAATGCTTCTTGTCACAAACGCTAATATTGTCATGGAGGCCCCACTCCCCCTCTTTTTTTTTTTCTTTTTTTTTTTTTTTTTTTTTTGCCTCCGCTGACTATTTCTGTCTTCTTGTGATTATCACCAAAGGCAGAACGAATGAATCAAAGAAAGGACAAACAAAAGCAAATCGATGAGATGGTATGGACATGAATCAATTGGAATGTAATGGGGAAAAAAATCGACTGGATATGAAATGGAATTGAAAAAATGATGAATTGAAAACGAAAATTTCATAATTTGGAAATAATCGATAAATCGAACAAAAATTAATAGTGCACATGTACGAAGGCATGATCACGTGACTCCAGCCGCCATCTCGGCTACAAATAAGCGGATTATTGGCGCGTTGAGTTCTCCATTGGCGCTGCTTTGGCTCACTGGTAGGGATCAGGGCTTCCTCCCGGGAAGGGTCGGAGGTCCTGACCCGCAGCGTCGGCAACATGGCAGGGGAAAAATGTCGAGGACAATCAAAGCACTCGAGGGTAGTCGCACGGAAAACTGCAGAGAGGGCTCTTCAACAGGCGACATTCATCAGGGGATTATGAACCCTGACCCTTGAACCATGTGCAATGAACCTGCGCATTGTGAATGAGACGCTTACAACATGGAATTGATAAAACGTGATATTGTGCCATAGATGAATTGAGAGGGATAACGAATTAAGCTGGTTCGAAATGAACAGCGATGCTGCGGGAGACGTGGATCAATGCTTTGCATGCACAACACAGGCCGAGACAATGGCGGTGTTTATTAAGGGAGCGATGTCTCTATCCCCTCTTAAAGCATTCATATCGCAGTGTAGTCCGAACGATGTGTGATTTAATTGCCGTAAACACGGGTTATCGGTGCTGTTCATCCCGTGCCTTTGGTCTCTGTGTGCCACTTCAGATGATGTTCCCATTGTTTGATCTCAGCATGAACACGTCAGACATCAAGGAGCTGGGAGACTTGCCGAAATCGACAATGAATCATCTGAACATTGATTTTATTACTCATGGCATAATACCGGGAGGGTCGGGAGATCATGGTCAAAGACAATGTGTTCATGTCATTTTGTCCGAATGCTGTGACTGTCGATTACACACACGTATGGGTAGCCGTGGTCTATTTCGACAGCAACTATATCCCTGTTATAATTGTGTAAATGATATCTTTTCATATGTTTATCTGAAAGTGGGAGGATGCAATAATGGTTACGCAATCGATTCGTGCATGCAGCGTGACATGGACAGTTATATAATGGCAACCACTTACAACTGCATTTAATTCTGCAGAAGAAGTTCACAAGAGCGCACAATGCCAGTGCAACTTAGTGCAACTCGTTGTCGGGTTATTTAATAAGTAAAAGGCCGCCTTGTACATAATCTGAGTGTAAGTGAAACCTTGTGGATCACACCCAAACGACAGGCAATTACCTAGGAAGGCAAGCTAAGACGGCGGCTCAATACAGTAGATTCGTGATACTGCGTGAGACTGGATCCTTATCCTGGAATGTGGGTATGCAAGCAATGATTATGCAATAGGATTCTTCGAAAGAGACACTCTGATGAGGTTTCAACAAGATTTGTTTTTATTGCACGCAAGAGAACTGGTGATTTCAGAGAAAGAGTCGCTGGCGGACAGAACGGATGTTGCGTAACATGGACTCCTAGCGGGGCAATTTGAAACAGCACCAATTGCACCGTCCTCGAGGTCGATGGGGCGAGCGAATAATCCTTCAGGTCTGTGTGACAAGCCTCTTTTGTGTGTTTCTTCATCTTCGTGCGTAGTTTTGGATTTAACCTTCAGAGATTTCATGAAATTGACGTCAATTCCATGTGTTGATTTCGACAAACTTTAGTTTCTTTTCGCCATGTCGGATATTAAGATATTTTCTAAAATTGACATTGAGTAATTCGCACTCGAAATTATTTCACTGACACATACTAACTTTTCAGAATCTACGTGTTAATGGCATATTGTTAGAATTCCTTGATTAAACATGACATGGCACGATATTGACACCTTTTTTACAAAACATGTGTTGAGTGTTTATATTCCAAAAATTGTATGATTATCATCTGACAGTAATATCGATGTCATATCATGTCGTTATTGACGCTTTTGCTACAAACAATGGTTCTTAGAGGTCCCCAGACAGGTAATTTGCGGCCTGAAATCCCTTCCGTTTTGTTCACAGAGATTACTGCTGTCACTAACAGAGCAATCGGTGCTGCGTCTACTTGACAGGAAATGACATGGACGCAATTTGCAATGCACATATTGCGAGACGAGACAAGCAATGTGACGAATTGTGAAAAATTAACGCCACCAAAAAAAAAAAAAAAAAAAAAAAAAAAAAAAAAAAAACCCAAAAAATTTCAATTTCGCTGCAAATAATAATTGCAGGCAAAACAAGTTTTGGCTACTTTGTCAATGCCATACATTCCGAAATAGAATTGTGGTTTCTCTTTTCTTTTATAAAATAAATTTTCTAAACCTTATTAAACCTGTAATTAACACAGGTCATGCTTCCATTACACTTCAGCCATACGAATGAGAAGAATGAAAAGTCGAGATCATAAAGACCAGTTGACGAGAGAACATGACGTCGAATCTTTTGAAGATGACGAAGCTCGTTGAATCAAACGACGAAGCAAAATCCGTTCGCAATCGACGAAAGTGAAGCCCTGTCAACGGGTGACATTGAGCTGCCATGTGAATGATTTCGGAAGTCCTTGGTGATGAGATCGACTTGGGAATAAAAAGGGTGCGCATACCCTCGCTGATTGAAACAGCGGTGGCATGCAGCATGCCATTTTATGTATGAATACCTTTGAAATTTGAGACAACACCTGACATGTGCATTAGTACATCCGGCATCGCAGGTAACCGGTGGCAGGTGCTCTCTTGCCACCCATGAAAGTGAGCACCGTCAGCAGATGAACAGACACTCAATGGCAGAGCCGACCAACGGCAGCAAAGAGACGTTAAGAGGTCGCATGTCTGAAGGGATATTGGCCGAAATGAACACCACCACGAGATCTCGCCTGACCTTTCGACGAGAATTAGCGAGAACTGTGTGTTCATTGTATGTGCGAAGTTTTTGCGAGCGCGTGTTTTTACTTGGCCTCGTAATTGGGGGATGGGTTAATGGGCCTATGAAGGGAGATGGGCGGAGGCTTACCCCCTCATACAGGGTGCATCTAATGGATCATGGTGCCGAAATCCCTAAATCTCGGTAATGGCACAAATCGTCCCCTGGTAAAGGCTACAGATGATGCAATGCAAGTATCAACCCAAGAATAACCTGCACGGGTTCTTTAGACTGTGTTGCCCAAGACGTCATAAATAGTATTATGGCATTGGTTACATCGTTACAGGGTAATTACTAATTACCGAATATTTAAATGGAATAATTGAGAAATACTGCGTAATCAAGGTTTAGGTTGCAATCATGGTATGCCAGAGTCAGTAAAACCCACGAATTAATGCATTCCACCAACATTCAATTTTCCCTACGTCAAAATGAACGTTATGCATGTGTATATTGGATATTGCCGGTATGTAAAACCAAAAATAGTGTTCCAGTTTGCATTAAAAATATTTTACTATTACCTGATTTGCAATGAAGAAATTCAAACAAAAATGTGTAGACGGTAGTTGTGATATCAGCTGAGCTCATTGAAGTATCGTTCACTTACTCCGTCAAATCAGCAACGAACAATGTCTGAATCAAATGGTCATTGTGAATTTGTAATCAGTCTCAGCGGTGGGGTGTTCATCTAAGTCGACGGCGCCAAACTTCGGTGCAGCAGAGTTAATGAAATTTGATATTTATTGCTAAAATTGGGGCACATTTCTGACAAAAGCAACAACATACCAATAGTGTCCAGTCGGGGGTCGAACCTGTTTCTCTTTCGATGAGTCAAACTGATCAATCCGTGTTCCGACTCAATTCCCTCAGTATATCAGGAGAAAAGCCAGAACTGAGGACTCACGATGAGTTAAGTCCACACTCAACTTTAATTCAAAAACTGTATTGGAATAGTGGACTGCGACGAGTTATATATTCAGTACACGATTTCAATACGATGAATTGATATTACTGATTATTGATGATACCTGTTACTGCTGATCTCTTTGATAAGTATTTTGAAACGGGGGTGAGCAATTGTGGGTTAATATTTACCTCATTGTGTCTCCTGGAATTCAGGCAAAACTTCTTCAATTAAAGTGAAGAAAATACAACCCGTATATCTTGAGTGGCCAATCCATGACACTGAAGATATGTCAATAATACATATACTCAAACCGACCACCGGAAGGCAAACAGTGTGATAAAAGATAGATCCAGAAGAAAAAGAAAAAAACCAACATTAAGAAACATTCCCTTTTAGATCCAAAGCTTCAGAAACGAAAGAATTTTTTGTCCAATTAATTCGCGTCTATTTCTACCGCAGTCGGGGGAGTTTAGTCCCTAAGCATTTAATGCATTCAGATGCAACTCATAACATCACGTTTTGGTGGGGTGCCCGAAGCGAACCCCGGTAGAATAAATGCAAACCGTATCAAGGGTTTGGGGCATGCGTTCGAAGAGAGGAAGGGAGGAGGGGCAATGTTATCCAGATTGACGCAGATACCATTTGTAGCAGATAAAAATAGCGATATAATTTGGACAAATGAGCGTTCGATGCTGGGGTAATACCGGTTTGAGTCGCAAGAGGTAGCCAAAGCGGAGGAGATTTCGGCCGCAGCCCTGGTCGCAATTAAACCTTGCCAGGGGAGAATGAGCGATGGCTCGGGAACACTTATTCTCCGTCCACGTTGTCCCGTCAAACGTCACGTGAGATGAGCGATAAGAGCTATTGGAGACGCGCGGTGCACGCTGGGAAATCCGGAAGCGCCGCTCTCAAGTTCCGTCTGCTCTGTGTCAGCGTCTCAATTTCGGGTGGAAAGGATCAGAGATTGTTCAAATCAGATGAATCTCCCCGAATCAAGATTTTTTTTTCTCTAAATGATGGAGAACCTTAAATCATAATACAGAACACTGTTGAATGAATGTTGGGGTGTCGACTATGAATTCAAACCATAATCAGACGCTTCTGAATTACTATGCACTCGGGGAGATTATCTTGTAACAAACCCAGCATAATTACATATACCAAAATAGTCTAATATGAACAAAGCCTGAATTGATTGTGTCCATTGATTAGGATGCTCAGAGGGAAAGTAAGTGGGTCCATTACTTAATGAGTTAATAAGGAAATTCCATCGATAATATCGTCAACACGTAAAAACCCATAACTTACAACTACCAGGCATGCGATACCTAAGCCCTGTGATGACACGACGCTTTAAGTACTTCCGGGTCAGATTATGTCAAATCCGGACACGAATCTGTCAAATCCGGGTTATTTCGGAAGCGGAAGAAGATGCATCAGCGAATGATATGTCTTCAATCCATAACAGAATAAAAAAGCAGCAACTTGTCTCATGAAAGCGAATGGCGACCCGGAATACTTCTCATTAATTATAAGAAATTCTGATCAGTTTAGGCGTTGTGACATAACTGTCGTGGACTCGTGGGTAACGAGTAAAGGTTCTCCAGAGATCATAAAGAGAGGAAATGCTAGGGCTGTGCACACATGATTATTTGAATGCAGCAAGGGTGACGTAATCTGAATCTAATAAATCATCAACATACACAGTGTTTCAAAGGAGAGAGGATGCATGTAGAAAATACGAAGATAGCCACGAAAATTGTAGAATGGTGTTGAAAAATTGTACACACATAGTTTGGATTGGGATCTATAAAGGCTTCCAACAATCATTGTCGTCCACAGGGCGTTCAGTGTGCACGAGAGGCTTTGCGTTCCTGCAGGGCTTCAGCAGGATGGAAAGAATATCTGTTGTTTGATATCTAAGCGTGCACAAAATCTAGGGCGGTGAAAATAGCACTTTATTAAATGTTTGCAGATGCAATTTAAGAGATTAATACTGTGCAAAATACTGCCACAAACGGTTGCACCTATGGTGTTCTTATGCCCAGCGGGGCAACGACAACGTTACGTCATCTGACAGGTAATTAAGCGTATACAACGTTACGTAAGAAGTGTCCCCAGAGCTACACAGCCAAAGTGCCAATCAAGTGTTCGCTTCATTCACGACAGATGATTTATCATAGATGCGGTGTATATAGTTCATATATAATCGCATGTTATAATTATATCCATTATTACCATATCTTACATGTATTTAAAAAGCACTCTGCCAACCAGATAAAAAGTCACCAATCAATTTGGGTCAGGTTACCGTTGCAACCGGTGAATGCTATGTGGCATTTTAAATGTTTAACGTTAACTCCACCAGTGATCAATCCAGGCACTAATATTAGAAATTGACCGAATGATCTCACAACCATGGACCTTCAGCTTCGTCGCATGGCTCAAAATTGCATCATGCAGCCATTGCGCTTGATATATTCGTCCTTGGTGTGGTCAATGTTGATGTCAACTAGTGATGGCATTGAACGACGCAGTGGCACGTACTTTGCGTGGTCTAATCATAGCGATGAGCTAAAAACGACGCGATGACATTGACGGACAGAGTACTACGATATACCTGTCACACGAGCTGTAAAGGGACCATGCACCTGGTGCGGTTTTATTCGAGCGGCCGTCGAAGGTAACCTCTTCAGCAAAGAAAAATAAATAGGTATGCATGCTAAAAAATCGAAATCGGATTGCATGCACCTGGGTTAGGGTTCGACTAATCACTAAAAGATGACGTAATACCAACCGTGTGTGACGACAGAGAAGAGGATGGCAGCGAGGAGACAGATGGTCGCATCCATGCTCGGTATGCATGTCCACTCAGAGCATCAGCGACATCACGACGTGTGAATGCACTTCGAGGCGGACATCTGTCAGTTCTGGATCCAGGGATTATCCGGAATTAACACAAGATGCACAAGCGAAATCTTCTGCACAAAGCAGCAGCGTCGTCGGCGTCCTTCTGGGATCCCTTGGGGCCAGTAATCTGCGAAGGAGAAATCAGAGGCGTGAACTGATCGCAGTCTGAGCAGCGACGCATCATCGGCACACTTCACAGTCGTATTTCATTTCTAACGACGCTTGCTGCTGTTGCACATTTCACACAGCGCGGGAAATCCTCATATAGCGCGGGAAAAGTGTCAGCTCGGTAGGGCACTAAACGCCATTCGTGGTCGAGATGATTGTGCACTGAGGGCTATTACACGAGGATAACGCCTCTATCGACGCGTGTTAAGCATCGAAATGAGCGTCAATGATTCTAGAGACAAAAACGGTAGAAAAATAACGGCTTCTAGAGCTAATCAGTTCATCACGTTACGCGATTCTGTACCTCCTCCCTAGTCGCCGATTCGCCTTCGATCGTATCTGCTTCCATATAAATATAACCTATTGTTTGGTTGCCGTGCTCTACAAGGTATACAATCTGAGTACACTCCCTTTTGAGCTGCTCAAAGCATGGCCCCTTCATTCCAATAATGAGATCCGGTCCTCACCTGTCCTTTAGCGACATGGACAATTCTGTAAGATGTTCATTCACATCGTGAAATGAAATTGTTTCCT
>KB293112.1:36173-46691 GCA_000328365.1 Capitella teleta | reverse complement strand
CGACCGGTGGCCACGTATTCAGGTTCTTTGGGTAGCCCAAAAGGCTGTCCACCACACCGGCTGAATTGCGATGCTGGCCAGTTATAATTCATTAGAATGCGTGGAGGATAATCGCGTCATGCCCACTACGGGACAAAAGCTCCTTGTCGCACAAAACCTGTCCTATTTCCGAAAAACTTACAATCCTTGGAGTCCACCAGACCTATAATTATCTACTCGCTTAAACAATCTACAAATTTCGTCAAGATGTGCAGCAGTCATGCAAGGTTCTTGGCTCAAAATTCCTCAATTTGGAGTTTGAGATTGAGAACATCTCATCATACTCTCATCGACAGTTAACTCAAACTCTGCAACAAATTCATCTCCATGCTTCAACTAACTTACAAATCTCGAATCTTTCAAAATTATAAATCACATCGTCAAACTTCTCCTTTCTCTTAAATACAACATATTCCATGTGAGTAATTGCAAAATCCTGTTCCTTTCTTTTTTTCGAGCAACAAAATAGTTGGGTAGGAGTCCTCTTTTATTTCAAATTATGCCTACCATTAAGTGCCACATAGTTGTAATCGTCTCAAGTAAGCAAAATGAATCATAATTATACTACACTATTCCATGCATGAAAACGCGTAACACAATAAAGATTAGTGGCTTTGTACAGAGTAGGCAAAAGAGTTGTCTATCTGCTCCATGTTGACGATTTCAATACTCTTTAATGTCACTGCGCTTTTCAGAGGACGTATTACAAAACGCGTCACACCCACGAAAAAGTAAGAGAAGTCAATGCAAGCACTTGGTTTATAGTATAATAATACCAAGTACATGGAGTTACTTCTCTTATTTTTATAAATATAAGTAGAAAGGATAGGAATAGCAGTATGAAATTTTAGATTACAATTTATTATGAATGATAGGAATAGCAAGATTTCATGTTGCTATTCCTATCATTTCTACTTTTAATTTTTATATTTAATAATTTATTTAAATTACATAATATATCATATATTAAAATATATATTTTAATCAAATTATATAGTTAATATTAAATTTCATCGACACTGATGTCGATTTATCTCAAGCCAAACGAGTGCACCCAATATTTGGCCGATATTTTCCCTTTTGGCGACAGAGCCCTGGACTATGGATAGACATACGCAAGGCATTGTTCTCGCGTTGTGAACTATAGCAAAGATCAGGGAGTAGGACTATATATCTTTGGTTATAGTTATTTGCGAGTGTTGTAGTTGTGATTGTACAGCACTAATGTTTCTCTCCTAAAATCAAAGCAAAGCAATCGTGATCGCGCGATTAATCGCGATGATTAATTATTTTTGGAATAATTGGTCAAGTTTAGGCAATTTAAAATTTAAGTTTTAAACATGGAGTAGATTGACTACTTCTGTATCTGCCACTAAAAATAACTATAGCTACCCCTTATCGATTTAAACATCTTTCTAACTCAAATGAAATGAATTCAATACCGTCACATTTCAGCGGTGAACCCACAGAGCATTGAAAAGCGTTGATCCAATGAGCACGGAACAAAAGCACGACGATTCGCTCCGCTGGTTGCATTATAATATCGTGGATCTCGCATGATTGATGTTCTAGGATTCCTGGAAATGTTTAATTGGTAATGAGTCAAAAGGTGGGGTGTTTAATTTACAGGTTCAGAAACGAGATTGTGTGTCACAGCATTTGATGGTGGTATACGATTACTTGTCTCTGTTTTTGAAAGACAATTAAATACTAGTAAGTCCTAAAACTCACCGGAGGCTGAAATAAAGATTAAACATGGAAACCGTGTGTTTTATAGACGGAAATTTCATGATGTGGACGACGAAGCCAACGAGATGATCGTCATCAACTAATCC
Organism: Capitella teleta; assembly: GCA_000328365.1. Classification (NCBI taxonomy): domain Eukaryota; kingdom Metazoa; phylum Annelida; class Polychaeta; family Capitellidae; genus Capitella; species Capitella teleta. Next base: position 44,817 of record KB293112.1, on the reverse strand, counting down.
TGCACGAAGTTAACAGATTATCACGACTTCATGCGTGATGCAATGGTGAAAATGTCAATCCGTTTATACGCATGCGTCTGCGCTCCATCCGGGATCAGGCTTAAGGTAGAGGAAGAAGGAGGACCAGGAGGATGAAACAGGAGAAACATCGACAAAAATGACCCCAAATTGACCTCAACGGTGACCTCAAAGAATGTTTAACATCTGACCATTAGGACAATCGAATTATCCAGTGTCATTCACTGCTGAATTAATTCCGTGTCATAAAAACTGCACTCGGCAGAATGTCCTGACTCGCTCACCCCCTCCCCCAGCCCCCTGCCCTCCCAGGGCCCTGTATGCACAAGGGTCAATTGCAAGAAATTTGTCAAAGTGACATCTCCAACACGTGTTTACCTAAAGACTGTGTATGCGTTTGATGAATGAAATCGCAGATCGGTGACGTGTGAGTTCATCCTATAATTACACTGATAGGCACATTATGTATAATTACACTGATAGGCACATTATGTATAATTCAATGGTTGAAGAGATAAGCTCGAGAACGTGACAGGTGGTTAATTGAAATATCTTACTGAACGACGCCATCGGATAATCAATGTATCAATAATATTCACCAAGCTGCAATTTGAGTACTTCATTTGATCCATTTCTGTATATAAATCTGAATTTTAACGCTTGATACTTTAACCCTATGCCAATAACACTGTAAAATTATTATGTACATCAGAAAGTAAAGATCCAATAACACAGAATGCCACAGATTTATACGATATTTATCATGTACTCACCGTTCGCTTAGCCAACGATATCCGCTTGCAGCAGTCAGAGCTTCCATTGGCAGGAGCAGGCAAGGAAGCGATGCTTTAACGGCGACAAGCGCTGCAGCATCCCTCCACGCCAGCGTCCATCTCAGAGAACGAAGGAAGGGTCACGGAGTCAAGGTCATTGGTCAAAGGTTGATATCACCGTATTCCAGGCACACGACCGTAGTTTGGAAGTCCGTATAGGCCTACTTTGCCGGACAACGTGCTGGGCGAAAATGTCGAAGCTATTAAGCGAAACACGAACATTACAAGGAAAAGGTCCATCCAGTGTAACATTGATTGATCTACTTGGCCCACAGAAGACGCGGCTGTCGATCTCGTCCGATCATGAATTCTGTGCTGTTTGGGTGGTTACGCCATCAACTTGAATGAGACTTTGATTCGATCAGCTTTCGGCAATAGCCCAGGTTGACATAATTGCTGATCTGAACCTCTGTTCTCAATTCACCCTGGATTTGTGATGAAACGTCGGCTGAGTAGCCAGATGGACAATATTTGCAACGATGTCGATTCGCCATTCACAGAGACTCGGTGGGGTCGTAAGCTCTCCTAAAACGCCGATCATTATTGTGAGCTATTTAGCTGCATTGGCGTCCGGGGAACCATAGCACACATGCGTCCCTCCGCTTTCACAGGGAACCTTTACTCTCAGCGTGAAAATCGAGCGATTTAGAAGTTATTGAGATCATTGCCACTATCTGCTCGTTGCTATGCACTCCCACGCTCTGCCAGGTAAATTGCGTTGCGATTAACGAACTCTGCGGCTTCATGCTTGTTATGGTTTGAAAACTCGTCGGGAACTGCAGCTAGTTTGACTAAGCTATAACAAATGTAAAAAATAAATTGCAGACATTCCACGGGGAAGCCTTTTATTTGGAACGTAAAAATGAAGCGTGATCCAAGTAATGACATGGAAATCTGGCGTAATGAATAATATCACGCGGGTGTGAATTTCAGCAAGAAAAGCGATGTCAATGCAACGTGAACACAGAAGGATGTAAACAAATTAAACCCACTACATACACCCAAAAAAAGTACGTATAAAAGGGTTTAAAGACCAGTTTGATTCAATTTCCCAGCTTCAGAATCTTAAAGTAATTCCTGGTGAACTTTTGCAGGCGATTCAATTATCATTCACGTGAAATATCTTCCTGGTATTCATCTCCACTGAAGCGGAAAACGATGGAGTCAATTTGAGGGAAGGAGGGGGAAATATGAGGGCAGTTAACATTTCACCCCGTATCCCATTGAGCTGTGAAAGCGAGAAGCTATACGGCCCTTCGCAACCCATGCAATAATCATTTCAGCATCGGACAGCTCGTACATCAATTCATGAAGCCGGACCTTCAAAGCCCCAACGCAATCTTCCTTCCATTGTGTTGATTTCGTTTAAACCCTTCCGTGTGCATATTCGCTGAACTCGAATTATAATTCCCAATACGATATACTCTAGCATTGGTCCCCATCTACATGGATTGCATATCCAGTTATGCCGAATATACGGGTCAGAGTGCAACAGTGTGGGGCCAGGGTGTGCCCATTCACTACTGTACCCTGGACATCCTCATCGCACTCTGTAGAGGCTCTCTAGCCAAGGATGAAATCGCTTGATTGCTTCAAGAAAAACACTCCTCAGTTGGAGGATGCTTGCAATAGAAGGAAAGGAACACAGGAGGGTGTTATAAGCTTCAATATATAACAGCCATATATACGCTCATCCAATAACAATCCTCTGGTCAAATAGCCATATTTAATTGAAACATTATGCTGACCCATGATTTGCTGAGCTGCTGATGGTTACTCCTGGTCAGGCTGATTGAATTCTCTTATCAAACGCGACCACGGAGCCTTCTGTTCAATCTTTTATGAGGTCCCGAATTCAGTTCCTGTGACCTCCACAGATCAACAAAAGAAACTCTCGGTTGGTCTTATATAATAGATACCTACAGAAAAAAAATAGAGAAGATACTTAGGGTCATGGTCATCATTAGTTTATTTTCAACACTGATGGTAATAAGCCTCGGCCTTCTTTTTTGCTCAAGATGCATGGATTCCTGGGCTAGGAAAGGAGTTAGAATTAGCCTCGTTTTGAAGGGAAGAAATCGCTTTCTTCTGATCACTTTTCACGGGTCAAAGGTCAAAGCAGAGATGTGAGGTCAAACCAAATTAAGTCAGGGCGGGGTTGTCGATGGCTCGGCAAATATCCCAAATGCGTTTCTGTTTGCGGATCTCAGTTCTTGCTTCGATCATTGAATCAGTTGACGACGAATGACTTTCGCAAACAAATAGAAATCATACAACATCATTATACACGTTTCTTTAATGTCGAGTCGTATGGCCAATTTGGCTTGATTGGCTGATATTATGGCTTACTTCCATTGATTTTTGGCAATTGGCCCTCTGCGGAGGAAAGTACTCAGGAAGACATCGGTCAGCGAGACGACCCTGGAGATTCAGGTGTGTGTTATTGGTGACAGGGCAGAGAAAGCGTCATCTATCTCATTAGGAAAACCTCTTGGCTCTAAAACGAAGGCTGATGAGCAAGTTTATGGAAGCCAGGGACCGAGTGTGCTATGTTTATTATAACGACGCATTGCCTTTTTTTGGTTGAGTTTTTTTATTATTGTTGTTTTTATATTTATATATATATATATATATATATTTTTTTTTTAGCCCGGGTGAGGGAAGGAAATTATACGAAGATTATTTTATGAAGTTTAAATTATTTAATTTGATAATTATTATTGTATTATTGTATTATTGTATTATTGTGTGATGATGTGTGGACGTCGTGCACTCATAATTTTATGTTCATGGTTTGATGCGCTGTACGTTTTGATGAAATGATCGATTCGCTCAACTTCAGGAGAAGCCCACACCATGCAAACCGGATTTCAACGTGTGAATTTTACTCGGAAGCTGCTCAGGAGTATCAGCCTCATATAGCTCGGAATCAGCTACACAGAAGTGATAACCAGAAAGGTGTCATTTGAAAAGCTAAACGTGTAAGACGTAAAGAGGGGGAGGGGCGAAGGGCAGAGCCCAGGGGACCACACAGTCAAAGAGCTGTTTTTCTGATCTAAAAGCATTTACACTGACATACTGCGCGTGACACATCTGCGGGTATGGCGAGAACTACTTCAAGGCTGTGCCGTTGGTGCCCAGTCGTCGTAAGATGTTGATGAGAAACTCATGGTCTACCGTATCAATTTTTGCTGGCATGTCTAATAAAACAAAGGCAACCACGTTCTTGCCAAAAAGGGATGGCGTGGTGACATCATGGACCTTAAAAGGACGCAAATTCACCGCTATATAGTCCCTAGCAGTTTGTTATCCTTTATAAATGTCGCCGAAGTTGCTGTGCGACAACTTTTTCCAAGATTTTGGATATAATTAAAGGCAAGGTTGGAAGCAGAGCGATAAATGGCTTTCTCTTCGGGACTAGAATTTGGCTACTTCAGTGTGAATTTGATCACAGCTTCTTTGTAACATGTCTGAAATCGGCTTTCTGCATGGTAAAGATATAGATTAACAATCGAGTGTGTAAACGGCGCAGAAGTGGATCTAAGAACTGCTTCACTAATTCTGTGGCCATTTAGTCCAGGGAGCATGATTTGTTGGCACTTTGGTTGATGACTTGTCATATATATATACAGAGTGGGCCAAATGTAGTCTACTGTATGTTAAAGACCTCAATGCTTTTCAATGGCGCTACGCATTTCACAAATCGAAGTGTAAAAACCTTGAATATGGCTCAATGCTCACTCTTTTACATTATAATTAACACATTCCTTATTCTAGTGTATAAGCGCAAAAGACAAATTAAATGATGAATAAATTGATTGATGGGGAAAATCAATTTATATTAATTATGTCATAAAGCTACACTGGAAAGTGCAGACACACAAAAACGTATAGCATATACATACAATAGTGTGTATCAACGTAGAATGAGTAACAAAAAAAATATAAAAATAAAAATAAATTGAGCAAAACTGGAATATTTATCGTCAAATTATATACCATTGTGAGACAATTGGAGTATGACTTATCGGTTTTAAACGGCTCTTTGCAAACCATCTCTTGGCTAATATGCCTCTGAAAGTTCTCACAGAATTCATGAATGGGAAACAGCTAACACATCAGACCTCTGTGTATTATTTCATTTCAGCTGACGAGGGAGAGACCAAATTCATCTACAGTGGTTATGGCCATTTTAAATAATAGCAATCATTAAATAAAATTTATTTTATACAGCGTAAAATCCAAAGAGCTCAAATCGCTATTCACAATGAACAGAATATAAAACAAGGTAAAAACGATTAAAATGTTGCATGGAATAAAAATGTTTTCGGAAATAAAAATGTCTTCAATTGACTTTTAAAGACGATAAAAAAAGTCGGCACGTCTTAAATAGTCAGGTTGAGCGTTCCACGTGTGTGGTGCAGCCACACTAAAATGCAAGATCATAAATTAAAACTGAAGTGGTAAAAGGCACAGTAAAACAGGCGCACTGCTGCTGCCATGCCTTACACTGGGAATACTGATTACAGCTTTGAATTCTCGTGTACTTTTTCTTTCGTCGCATCGTACATAACAATTTCAAATGTTTGCTATGTTTTGTCCCGTCTTGGTCCATTCTGGGTTCACAAATTCACATTAGTTTGCAGCTCAGAGCTTGAGACAGAAGGTTCATAAACCGTTATAGGGTATAGACGATCAGCTCCTCTCTATGCACTCACACGCACAACATGGAGCAATGCAAGTTGATTAGCTGAGATTCTTTTTGTGAACTATATATACAAGCATAAAGATATTTATATGCATGACATGTTTAGCAAAAGGATGTAAATTTCGTAAAAAGTCGCCAATTTGGCGAAAGGGGAAACGCTAACGCAAACAGATTTCGATTTGTTATAATTATCAAGAAGGGCTATATGATGTACCTTCTGTATGAGTGTATCACAGGAGTTTAGCAATGTTTTCGATGCGTACGCAAACTGTCCGTCAGTCGTCCGTGAGCCGTCCGTTACACATGCATGCATTTTATACCAGCACCGAATTTGCCCCCCAAATGGATGGTGGGTAATTTTCATGATCATTTGTAAACCAGCATCCACCTGGACTTGCATGCAAAGAGATTGATGTGAACAATGTAAGGTAAGGAGGAAGTGGAATTGTCGCAGGTGTGTTCTTGAGCAAACAAATTGGCCACCTGACCACACTCGAGCCGTTGATAACTTTTAGCCTTTCTGCTGGAACACCCACGGTTCATGATGGTCAAATATATTTGTAGAATAGCTCGATGAACTAAAACATATAGCGTGTATATATTGTTTCCATCGCAAATACTTGCAGCACAAGACAGTTTCTTAACCCAGGCGGTCATTTCAACGTATAGTCTAGATAAACCTACACATAATTTAGGGTTCTGGCAAAATGCGACAACAATCCTACTTGGCAAACCAAGTCCGTCTGAAGCCGCCGTGCCATTTCAGGCAAAACAATAAATAGGCTCCAAGTAAAAGTATCGCTAGCAAGAAGAATGTAATTTCGTCTTTGATTTCAGTTTCTATTGATGCGGAAAATGACGAATTCAATTTGAGGGAAGAGGAGGAAGAACGTGGGGAAGGGCGCATCAACTTCGCACCCCATCAACCACACTGCATGAGTGGCCTACTTCCAGGGAGGAATTGTGTTGGTGTGAGACCATGCAAACGACTCGGAGATTCAACATCACGACTTCAATTTCCTTCGCGGCTCGCGGATAAATTTCAATCTAGTTTTGTTTATTCGTGTTAACTCCCAGATTTGCATAAAATGGAAATTACTCTTCTTGAATCTCCAACGCACAGGTTTAGATAAGAGGGCTAAGTTTCCTTTCTTTCATTTTTCAAAACAGGTGAAAATATTCAAATCGAATTAAAAGTCACCTTATTCGAACCCTATAGATTACTTGTCGCTCTTGTTTTTTTTTTTTTTTTTTTTTTTTTTATGAAGAATCCATGACAGTATGGAATAATAGCCAAAGACGGCAAGATGTAATTTCACATTGACTTTCAACTCAAGATAAGCTCGAGGGTGTTTCGTTATCAGTCCCCATAAATTGTTCACTTTAGGCATCCTATATTAAAGGGATCTCTAGCTCACCTCTGCATATATCAATCAACGCCTCTCCGCATTTATATTATCTGATTTCTCTCCTCTTATCTTATCTTATCGTAAATTTAATATTTAAAATAGAGCCAAATGTCAGTCACTCGATTACTGAAATGTGTTGTTATCGCGCATCGTGTTTTGGCACGATTTCATCGATTATCAACAGACACCGTTGAAGTGGAGGAGCCGATTCCATGCATCAACCGATTTTTATCAGCACTATAGTACGTTGTGCAGCAAGAAAGGTTTCATGAGTGTTTATGGCAATATAATCAATGATGAAATGTATGCGCCCAGGTATTGTATTAAATAATTATGATCAATACAAAATCATTTTCAAATAATAGTCATTTTGCAATGATGACAGGTTAGCATCAAGGGTAAATCATAATAATTATTACGTGGGCTTCCTGCGCACTTTGACATGCAGCAGTAGCCACGGGTGTGGAACGTCTTGTTGAATTTACTCGTGTCCAGAACCGAACACTAACTGCCTTCCAAATGAAATCGTATCACGAACTTCCTTAAGAAGTTTCCGGCATTCAACTCACGACTCGCGAGTGACGTAATTCTCGCTCGTGGTTCCAATCCGATTTCCGCAAAATGTTTCCCGACAGGGGTTAGATTTCCACAGAATCCCGAATCCTTTGAATACCAAAAGAACATCATCTGTATAGCTGCCGTCGGGCAACAGAGATGCTTCTACCTTTTGTGGACGAAGCCTGGGCGCTCACTTGGAATCCAATTTAGCTGACTCAGCAATATGGCGGTGAATCATGCTTAAGCTCCTTTGCGTCATATTTGGGTTAAAGGTTAAAGGACTTTGATCCGCCTCGGAACGCGACCTTTGACCCCTTAAAGAATTGGTTAATAATTTTGGATACTTTCCCCATTTTGTGCCTGAGAAATGAGCGTCGTTTAGAAGGAAATGGTTGGATTGCAAATCGGAGTCTCTTTTTGGCTGACTGCAATGAAAGGATTTCATTTGATCCAGCAAAGATGTAGCAAAATAATTATAGCTCTACTACCCCTTTCTAAATGGAGAGCCTTGTGTCTAAAACCAGGATCAAGCATGCTGCTCAAAAATCATTCATACGTGGCCCTTCGAGTGAATGGTCGCCCTGATTAAATCCCGTTTCCAAAGAAAAAGAGTATTTGATACGTGATGATAATTAATAATAATGCGTACGATTTAAACGACCGGCGCAGAAAAATATTTCGCGCGCATTTTCTGCTTTGCGCAGCATCGTACTTTTCCGCAATTGTTTTTTATTTTAGTGAACATTTTAACTCGCATTTGTTCTTGCATCTTTTTCGATGTTGTTACTTCTAGAGTAGGTCGTTACTTTATGCGATATACTTAACAGAATTCGACTTAATTTTTCTGTCCGATTACTATGGTATAGTACGGTATTCGCCTCTTGTGAAATTAAACTGCCGGTTGAAAAAACTAAAACTCTCCTTCTGTTATGTGATCATAAATTAAAATTTACAATATATGATGCATTCCCATTATTATTATTATGCACTGTAGGGCGTAGGCCCTACACAACCATCATCCCTCCCATACATGTAGGCCTAACACGCGACAGGTCACTAAGTGCAGCCGCATTTATGTTCACAACGCAGAGAGCAATAATTTAGGCACCCAATGATGT
>KB293093.1:8871-21503 GCA_000328365.1 Capitella teleta | reverse complement strand
ATCTGGTTAAGAACGGTTCGTATAACCGATATGATATATGCTTGAGATAATATTATGTTGAATATTCCAATTTAGTGATTTACGGTCCACAATTAAAGTGTCTTTGGTGACATGTGACCAGAGATACTCTATACCATGGATTGATCGCTCACATTGGTATAATGTTGCCGTAGTTCGTTATGATTGCGACGAAATTCAAACGACTAAATACTTCCGGTTATCAATAATCACGGCTTGAAGAATAGGTCGAGATCGAGAGCAACAACAATTTGACAGATTTTTAGCAGCAAAGTGGGAATTATCTGTTGCGTGAATCTAAAATCTTTAGATAAAATCATTTATGATTTTTTGAGTGAAGATTTGGAGCTAAAGTACGACGAGATCTTTAAGAATCAGCTCTCATCTGCAGTAATTGATGCATTGAGGATAATTTTAAAACAGCAAATAGCGATTTTAGATAACAGCAACTCTGATTGATGCATGTAATCGAGAATAATTTTTTAAAGGTTTTACTACATTATTATATTAAAACGCTTTAATTAAAATCTTTAGTACGACACTCCATGTCATTTGCATCCTATAATAATTAATAATTATATATTGTTTTGCTGCAGGTGATTCTATCATCAATCCTTTCAATACGTTGTCAATTCAATTCTCTGAGCTTCATGGACACTATTCGCCTTGGAAAAGCAAAGCAAAGCAAGGGATTGCTATTTAAATGATTTGATGTGAGTGGCTTTTAAAATTATCTACATCAATTCGATGCAAAATCTCTTAAATACCAGCCATTCATGAATAGGCTTACAATGTTTAATGAAATCACAAGAGCAAATGGATTATGAACTAAGTGAAACTAAGGAACTCCTGTGTGATATATTGCAGCTCACTCATAAAATTTTATTTCACCATGAATAGTTTAATACAATAGAACAGTTAAAAATAAACTATGAAAAATGATCATGAAAGGATGATTGAGCCCTGAGAACAAAATTTCAGATAACAGCAGTCTATAAAATAAATAAAATCTACAGTTAGTGCCGATAAAAAAAAAGTATAATAATAATAAATAGAATGGAAAAATAAAAATAGCTAAGTAAACAAATGATTTCCTCCTCTTCATTGGACTGGATGGCAATGAGACACTGTATTGTTTCTTCTTTTGGCACCCAGTGTTCCCACAAACTCTTAACTTGCAGCACAAGATTTTTCTGAATAGGTAACTGCAATTGGAAAAGCTATCACATTTCATTTCGGATCAAAATCAATAACTATTTCCTGAGGCAATTAAATAATGATATTTTGTATGCTACATCGAAATGGAGCGGTCGATCAATCCAAGGAAAATTACTAAGCATCTCATAATCTGTGAAAGAATATGTTATGAGGAAGCTCATCAAATATATCGCTTTGATTTCATACTCACAAGTACTCACAAGGCAGGCATAATTATTTAGTTTCATTCCACGAGCAAATACGCCTATATGGCAAGTATTCTATGTCTTAATAACCACTATATGAATCCCTGTAAATATAATACTTTTTTGGGGGCCTCGAGCATGAATAATATTATATTATGATTTCACTATGGATTTTTGCCTTAAAAATAGTATACACACAAGATTGAGGTGTTAGAATTTGTGTGTTGTGTAGGAAAGAGTGTGATTATTTCATTAATCTATTTATTTAGTTGATAAAATATGATTAAATATTATTCGATCATCAATTCATTAAATAATCTATCAGCCACATTATTGGTAATGCATTGGTCAACAATGTAAAACAATTATTCGATTAATGTTAATTTTGCTATATAATATCTTGATCAATAAAACGTGCAAAGTTGTTTTCTCGTGATTAACTGACTTCATGATGATTAGCAATGTAATCCTTACCTGTGCATAGATGGCTTAATTCAATCTCCTCATTCATCAAACATATGAGAGCTGATGTTGAGATGGCAGAGTCCCAACAATTCATTTTTTTTTTTTTTCTAGTAGTCAAGTGGATATTCATGAAAGGCCTGCTGATCCTTGAAATCCCCAGCCAGGTCTGATCGAGGTCTAGATAATAAAATGAAACTTGAAGTCAGAAAACTAATGAAAGTTTGTTTATTAGCGAACTTACCGGCACTGATCACGGAGGCAAGAAAGAAGCTAAATCTCTGCACAGAACACTGCATTGAGGGATGAGAATCGGAGACGGTCACTTGTATCTCATTATCTGCATGTTGATGTTGAATATTCCATTTGAACAGTGTTCTGAAAGTTAGGATTAAAGCACCAATTGCGGGCGTTTATAATTCAAATCAAACTCACCTTGTTTGAATCTGATGACCTGCTTAACTTTTCATGCCACGATAATAGGGACGCATCAGAAGTTCAGAAGAATGAAAGGTTTTTCGTTCCGCATTTACAATCAGCTGCTCGTTGCCAATGTTATTGAATGTAATTTCTATCAACCGGAAATAAATTTTCTCCTTATTCGATGCGTTATGAATTTAGCGAACTTCGAGCGGCTTTTTCTCTGAGCGATCAATCCATGTTATAGAGTATCTCTGATGTGACCTTCGCATCAAAGCAATATATCACATGATACGTATAGTATTTCCAAGAGTATAAACATTTAAGCCATTGGATGATGGGAATGCATTTTTTTGGATCTCCAGATATTCGTAACCCCGATTTTTTTAATTTTCTTTATGGGAATCCGAGGCCCCATCTCCCCTACCTGAGCCGATACCAAAGGTTTCTCTTGCTGTAGATATTGATCAGTCGCATTCTCCCCCTGTTGCCCATTTAGTAAATATATGGCTGTCTTGAGCCAGTCCGATAGCCCTGAGCCAGCCGGATTATTCATGTCGGTTTGCTGTCACTCTTAGGCATCCAGAACTGGGTTAATCTATTATGGTAGACCTCGCTTCTTCTGCTCGATGTTGCGTAGTATTTACGCTGTATCCAATTTGATGGTTTGTGACCCTTGGATCAACTCCACGCAAGAGAGGATTTCTGGATATTACTCTTCAAGAAGCGGTCTGCCTCACCTGAGTGCACCTTTTTTTAAACATCTGATTGCTTTCGAGTAAAGCACTCGTTGGAGCATCATTCAAGTCAATTTCATCGTCTATCAAAGTCATGTTGTTATGGGATTACTCGAAAGAATGTTTATCATAATTCATGGATTAGCTGCCCAGGGAAAACAATTCTGGATTTGAAAATAAAGGGAGTAGAGTGACTTAGAATTAACTGTGTAGAATAGATCAACTAATTATTATGCCAAATACAGATCGTCGCGCTTCTTTCGCTCCAATAAGTATATATTTTGGTATGTAGGTTGTCAGTTTATGTCTCACCTTCAGCAGAGTGAACCAGGATACACAAATAGCACAATCCCAAGAGAATGATCATTGTGTGCGGAGAGACATCACCGACCGACAAGATTCGTAATTCAACCACTAGCTATTTCCTGATCTGAACTTATCGACGGATGATTTCTCAAAATAATAAATCAATTCAATCCAGGGTTTCAACCTTTCATTTAACAAGGAAGTAGAAATCGGAATGTTTGCATCGCTTCAGTTGAAATGCTATCACGATCCAACTGAAAAAATTAAAGCCCCCAGTAAAGAGAGTGAAATGTGAAACTAATTACATATGCATGAGTTCAACTTTTACATTCCCAAAGGTATCTGAACAACTATCAATATATCATGATTGGGAATGGACCCTCGAGTTGATTAATAGTAGAAATTAGAGAAGAGAATGTGTAGCACAGCATTTTGTCCTTGGAACTAGTGCATCGGGGTGACGCACACACTGTCAAGCTCTGTGCCCTTTTGCCTCTTCGTCTTTTTCATTCATGTTTACCACCAAGAGAATAAACCACGATGTGCTCCAATGATCTTCACATTTCTTGTGCACACCTAGTTTAGTCGGGTGACGTCATGTATAGGGTGGACCAATCGAAGTGCATGGGATTCGGTTTAATTTGAACCACTAGTCATTAAATTGATTAAATGCCGAGGGATTCGCTTTCTTCTGAATCTTCCGTTGAGAACTCATCGCAATTTGTTACCCCCATTAATAGGCACTGCTCCTCTGAAAATTCAACTGTTAAATAGATTTCATCGTATGCATTGTACAATGCGTCATAGCAAAAACGTCACTATTAGTTATGTATGTCACAAGCATCCTCCTGTCAGACAATAGAAGCATCACATACCTCACTTTAAATAAACCATGCTCTGCTTTGCCCTCTGATCCTGAAGCAGCAGTTAAAGCTAGCCTCATTCGGGACATTATAGATAGTAATTTTCAGTCCCCGCCTCTTGACAAGAGATGAAATATAATGCATTCTTGAGGATATATGTATCCATTAGGTTCGCTTTTTGACTTTTTTTAGTTTTTTTAGTTATATATCTATTTTTTTTTTTTTTTTTTTTTTTCTTTAACTACACAAATAGGATATCATCTATCAATGTATACATGTATTGTATTTTGTGTCAAATGAATGATGAATGAATTAAAAGTCTGCTACCACGTGATGACCAGGAATCTGCCTTCTTGTGGAGGGCTTCAACCAATGGCCTGTGGTCAGTTAGAAGAAAACAGTCTCGGCCCTCAATCATGGGGAGGAAATGTCGTACAGCAAGGTATGCTCCTAAGAGCTCCCTATCAAACACGCTGTATGCATGTTGAGCCTGCAGGAGATGCCGACTGAAGAAAGCGATGGGCTGCCAAACGCCATTGTTCAACTGCTCAAGAGCAGCACCAACCCCAAGATCAGAAGCGTCCATCGAAAGCGCGAGGCGGGCATTATGCAGGGGATGAGAAAGTAAGACTGTCTTTGCAAGATGTGATTTGGTCTTCTCGAAAGCATCAAGGAATGGCTGTAACTCTTTCGCAGTCTTTGGATGAAGGTATTGTTGGATGACTTTTGCTTTCTTAAGCAGGCCAATAAATTCCATTGACGAGGTTCCAAAAACGCATTTTTCAAGACGCACAATGAGGCCATAGTCCTTCAATCGTTAACTGTACACAAGTGAGATGAGTGCTGATCTGGAGACTCACTGGCGATCAAGATGTCATCTATGTACACAAGAAGGCAGGTCCTGCACAATGGTGTTCATCAATCGCTGGAAGGTCTGGTCCGCGTTCCTAAGACCAAAAGCCATCCTCAGAAATTCTCGTAATCAGAAGGGGGTTGTTATGGCTGTTTTTGTACGTCCTCCGGAGGCACGAGTATTTGATGGTATCCACGAATTAGATCAAGTTTCGAAAAAAAAAAATCTTTCCTGAGAGTCTTGAACAAAAATCCTGAATGTGTGGACTAGGATATCTGTCAGGAATAGATGCAAGATTCAGACGGCGACAGTCCCCACATGGTATCCAGTCTCCGTTTTGCTAGGGTACCATATGTAATGATGAAGACCACTGATTACGAGGTTTTCTGATTGCATCCATCTTTTCCCCGTTAAGAAATTCGCATTTTGCGATAGCCAACTTCTCTGGTGACAAACGTCGTGGCCGGGAGAAAACTGGAGGTCCTTCCGTAGGTATCTGATGCAACACTCCACATGGTGGGCATGCTAACCGAAACGTATAGGCTCCGTGAGTTTAGGGAAATTGTAAATAAGGCGATGTTATGGTGTTGTCAGCGTCATTCAAAGGGGCGAGGCAAGGAGAAACCGAAGAAACAAGTGTGGTATCACACACAATTGCCGAAAATGAAGACGTGATACGTTATGGGGTTTTACGGCTCCACCCAAACCGATCGGATGATACGGGCGCCAGAACAGAAGACCCGGGACCGGGGTTTCCCCCTACTCTTCTCGATAAATCCCAAGGATTCTTTATCCTTCGTACAACCATAGACAGTATTACACAGCGCCCGGTCTTGTTACACAGTTGGGCAGCACTGCAGAGTCACCGCAGAATTACAATTATAACGGATTACAATTATAATTCACAATCATAACGCCCGCAGTCTGATCGGGTCTCGAACCCGGGACCTCGATCCCCACGGTCGACATAGGATTGCAGTCAGCCGGTTAAACCGATTGAGCTATTCGGTGTCCCTACTGTCGAGTTGGGAGGCGAGTATAACCGTTACCTGCGCCCCAGGAAAACCCATCGAATGGCACTGCCGGTCAATAGAAGCTGTTGCAGGGAAGGGGGAGGGGCTCGACACTAAGCGCCGCCGGGACCCCCGTGGTTCGTTTCCTTGGTTCCATGAGCATGGAGAGCGGCATTGAATCCAAAGACTCGATGATAACAATAGAGCCTGGAGACATCTCGCCGTGGTGGTGACCTGTCAACTCGATGCAACTCGTCGGCAGCATAAACGTTGACTGTGGTGTCTTGGCCGCAGATGAAGATGTTATCAGCTTTACAGGTGAGTTCTCGCAGGTCTGTAGTCGGCGATTTAGCCAGTACACGCTGGACATGTAAAGGTAGCTGTCGCAGGAAAAGGTGCCTGAAGAGATAACACGGGGATGATGTTTGCCATTCATCCGAAGCATTTTGTCCATTAGCTCGCTGGGTTTCCTGTCTCAAATATCGACTGCGAACAGCTTTTCAGCTTCTCGGCGCGTTCGACTTCAGTCAATCCGAAAGCACCTTCGAGAATTCTTTTGATGGCGTCGTACTATCCGGATGAGGGCGGGTGCACTAGTATAGAAGCAGCTCTGCTCGCAGCATCGTTGTCGAGAGCTGAGACGATATGCCAATACATTGTTTGGTCCTCTGTTATGCCTCGCAGACCAAACTGAGTCTCCATTTGAGCGAACCACGTGGCAATGTTTGCAGTCCACATCGTGGACGGATACCTCGCTCATCCTGTATCGTAATTCTCAAAATCGGGGACGGTGACGAGCCACAGTTCACGATGATTCGTTAGCAAAAGCAAGGCAGCTTTAACCTAAATGAATTCAGATGTTAGATAAAATACAACATGAGACTTGTTGTTCATAACGGAAATTGTATAACGTTCATAACGGAAATTACTAGTGAAGAATTACTTTGTGCATTTAATCATTTTACAATTTGATTAAGTTATTCGTTTGTTTGATTTCACCTACTATAATTTTAAATCCTGTATATTTTATTTCTACGAATAAATTATTATAATTATTATTATTATAAGTCCAGACGTTCAACTGTTTTAGTAAATCAAGATGCGTCCTCGGCGTGTTTCCTATCATGACTACAGCTGATATTTCTGTCGTTGTCGAATGTGGTGTGTTTCTGTATGCGAACAGAAATCTTTCGATCCGCGCCTCCAATGATCCACTCAGCTTTTCAAGTGCACGCTTGCATGTTTGAACTCCTCGCTCTGCCAGACCATTGGATGCCGCATGGTATGCTGGAGAGGTGCTGTGCTTGATTCCGTTGTTCTGAAACCACGTTTTCATGTCCTCGCTCACCCAAGACAGTCCATTGTCTGTGACCACAGTCATCGGTAACCCATGAATTGCAAATGAATGCCATAGTTTGTTAATGGTTGCGGTACTGGTAATGGTCGCCATCTTGAAAACATCAATCCATTTAGTATGGGCATCCACAATGACGAGGAACATTGACCCCATGAATGGTCCAAAGTAATCCATATGCAGACGTTCCCATGGTCCCTTTGGGTATGACCATGGCTGCATTGGAACACGAGGAATGGTTTTCGATGCTTGCTGACACAGTTGACACGTCTGCGATATTTTCTGGATATCCAAATCCATTCCTGGCCACCAAGCAACTCCTCTGGCGTGGCTCTTCATTCTTGATGCCCCAGAGTGTCCTTGGTGCAGCTGCTGAAGGAACAATTTTCTTCCTTGAGTCGGAATGATGACTCTGGATCCCCAAGTGACACATCCACTGAAAGTTCACTCCTTCGTGATGCGTATGGCGCTACTTCTTTGGTTTCTTGTGGCCATCCACTGATCACATACTCTTTCACTCGAGTTAACTGAGGATCCCGAACTGTCCAAAGGCGGATCTCTTTTGACGTTAATAGAGGTCTCTCGTCGAGTCCTTCCATCAAAATGCACGAATTCCACAGGTTGCGGTGTTTCTCTTGGAGCTTGACCTGCTAATCTGCTCAACCGGTCAGCATTCCCATTTGCTGATCCAGGGCAGTAAGTGAGTTCATAATCGTATGCTGACATCATCAAACTCCACTTCTGGATGCGCGGAGATACCATCTGAGGCACACCCCTGTCTTCTTTGATAAGTCCTAACAAAGGTTTATGGTCAGTTGTGACCTTCACATGTAGTCCATAGATATACTAATGGAATTTCTTCATGCCAAACAATACAACCAGGGCCTCTTTCTCGATGTGGGCATAATTCTTCTCAGCACTGGACAGGGCGCGTGAAGCAAAAGCGACTGGTCTCTCCGTTCCATCAGGCATCACATGAGCAAGGACAGCACCTGTGCAGTACGGCATCGCAGTTCATCACCAGAGCCTTTGTGCCATCGTAATGTACCAGAACTGGTGAAGAACTCAGTAATCGCTTCGCTTCTTGGAATGCATCGTCCTGCCCTTTTGGCCCACTTCTACGTAATCTTGTTCTCCAGAAGCCTGTAAAGAGGAGAGAGAACAGCAGAGCAATTCTTAATGAAGCACCCGGATCTACAATCATGTGTGCCTTAATGCCACGCAGTTTTCCAAGTCCATCACTGAAAAGTTCAGGAAACTGCTTGAGAATGCTGTCAACATCCAGATGTAACTCTTCAATGTTCTTCAACTCAGACCACTTCAGCTCAACTGCCTTTATCCAATCGCGTCCCAGAAGTGAAGGTCTACTGCCTTCCACGACCAACACAGTTAAATATCTCTTTTGCTGGCCATATCGGACGTCTGCGTGGAATTTATCCCGAACACACACAGGTTCCCCTGTGTATGTCCTCATGTTTGGCAGATCTTCTTGTTTCAGCTTGGGTCTTCCATTTCTGATACACCTGATTGCTCATTAAAGTGTATGCGCATCCTGTATCCACATCCATCTCAAACTGATCATTATTTATTGTCACTTTCGACATAAATGTGTGGTTGATTTCGACCCCGTTGAGTAGAATACTGATAAGTATGCGTTGTCACTGTCTTCGTTGACGAAATTAACACTTTTCTTCTTGCACATGGCTGCATAATGGTTCATGCCATTACACTGGTGACATTTCTTGCCATATGCTAGGCATTTGAACTTTTCATGAGATCTCCCACACTTCGGGCAGTTACTCGATGTAGCATATTTCTTGGGTGCCTCTGCTCCCTTCTTGTGTGGTTTCTGTTTGTGCACAAACTTATGCACCTCACTTGCTTCTGCTTTCGAGAATTTAGTCATCGATTCTTCAGTCACCTCACTGATCTGGCAACATTGCACTGCTCTCTCTAATGTCAACTTCGGTTCCTTCAAAAAGTTGTTTTCGGAGTCTGTCATATGCCAGACCCGTGACGATTCGGTCTCGAATTAACTGATCCTGTAATTCCCCGAATTCACAAGAACGTGTCAGGAAACGTCGATCCGAGAAGAAGGTATTGAAATTATCTCCCTCTGTCTGCCTCCTGCTTTTGAATGCATGCTTCTCCATGATAATATTCTTTTGAGGTGTGCACAGTTCTTCAAATTTCCTTTTTAGTGTCTCCACATCGTTCCTGGCACTGCCGATGCATGACCAGATGTGGCAACTGCTGCTATTCCGGGATCATACCTGAATGATCTTTCCCTCAACATTGCCTCCTGCCCTGCCAAATTCAGAAGCAGCATGGCCTTCTGCGCCGCATTAGTCGAGTCCGGTAAACAGCCAGCATAACAGTCAAATTCCATGACAAACCGAGTCCAATTCTCCGAAACATTGCCCGAGAATTTCAGGTTTCCTGATTCCATTGTCACGATCTCGTTATCCTCGTCGCCATAAATGCTGTCATGAATTCAGATGTTAGATAAAACACCACATGAGACTTGTTGTTCATAACGGAAATTGTATTGCGTCCTCCAGTCTGGAGAGTCCAAAAATCATAATGCAATCTCTAGGTAATCATAACGCACTTATAGAAACCAACTGGTTTGTCACACATGCTATAGCAGAGCTATACGTAGGTCGATAATATAGAAGGCAGAGAGCCTGGCGAATGCATTTGCTGGATGATATGGAGATTGAACTCAACTTGTGTCTATAGCACGCGCCGACATGCCTGACTGGCTATTTTGCAAACGCGAATTCGGATTTCGACCAAACTACAGCCACCTACCACTGCAGTAGGTTCAACCAAGGGCTACTGTTCATGAACAGTTGTTCGATGGCTACAATCGAGAATTCTGGCATAAGATCTGTCGCGCATTTACATTTGCTCATAAATGGGTCATTGGTTTGTTTTGATGTGCGCTGGCTGACTTTCAGTGCTAATCACTGAAGCAGCTTGAGATTGAGACATAATTATATCGTTGGTAGCTATATGCTACTCTGAGTATATTATTGCAGTCATGTACCAGTAATCCGTTAGATGCTTGATGCAGTTGATGTCATCCAGAATTGCATCTATAGAAGACGGCTGAAAGGTCATCAAGCTCTCATGTGGCCTCAAAGAATTCTGGACTTAAGGTTTAGAAGCCTTCAGCAACAAACCAGATGCATTTCTACAATAGAGAAGTCCCAAACCTTGCTTCTCAATTAATTAGTTTTGTAATAAGCCACTCTCGATATCCTTCCTCTTTGCCCATGGATGTCTTATTGTACTGACCGGGACCATGAGCATTTAGACCTTTTACACAGCAGTTACTCAAGAGGTGGTCAGGATGGTGGTATCACCCATAAACATCGAAGAATGCTGATTGCCCGGAAATATGTCAGAAGGCAGCGTTCTTATAGTGGTTGGTTGAGGGGTGAATAAAGGGTGAATAGAGGGGTGGTTCTGAAATGAGATGATCGGGAGTCAAGTCGTTCCCCCCAGTATTCTCTTCACGTCACCAGTTGACTTAATAGATTATAATATTTTTTGACTGTGTAATGCATCATTTTATCCGAATAAAAAAAGAGAGTACTTTGCTCTTATTTTATGATACCTCATTTCTGTATTTTTGGTGGTTTGTTGGGGTTCATAGGGGTCAAAGATGGTCAACAGGATTTTGCTATCATACTTACTCCATGAGGCAATGTCAAAAAGAGACAAGGTAGTTTTGAACCTGAACTTTGACCGTCGTCGAGCACATTCGTAGAAAGCATGCTAACAGGGCAGGCTGTCAGCTTGAATTTTTATTGGGTGTCGGCCACTACCTCTCCTTTCTAGTTTGTCTTGTTGTGAATATCAGTTGGTTGCCATGGTGAAGAAATTCTAGAAATAGAAGCGTCGAAAGTTTGTGATGGCACTAACTTCACGTACAAGAAAATGCATACAGGTTAAAAGTCATTATCATCTTTATTTTTCTGACAACTACTCTAAGTTGAGATAAAAGCTGAAATGCATATTGAATACCCTAACAATGTAAGATCGCTGTATAATATGGTGTTATTTTGGAGAATTTTCCAAAGGAAATTAGTATATGTTTCCTGGGATATAACACACGTACTAGTAGCAATTAAACATTTTCCTTCATTTTAATAAATGTTAAGAATTAATTTGATTACAGAGTTCAAATACCAACATATATAGAGTTAATAATGAAGTGAACACGTGTATAAAACCATTTTGTTAGATTTGGTCCAAAACCATCTGACATTAGTTCAAAGGATCGGTTTCCAATATACCCCTCGCGGAATTAGACAGTGTTAATATTGTAAGTGGGTTTATTATCCTTTGATTACGGCATCACAAACAATGCATTCATGAAAAAAAATCATTACAAAAATATACTTAAATTCATATCACATGCAAAGTCTCCGATAAATGTTCATCACAGGGGAACAAAATTAGACACCAGATACACTTTCCGATTCACTTTGGGTTCTGGTACCATTTTGATCGTTGTTGGCGGTTTCGGTTTCATTTTCGGTTTCAGGTTCCACCACTAAAATGATATTTCCTTTGCAATCCTCTGGTAACTCTCTGAAACATGTGCAACAGGTGCATATTCCCAAGACACGGGCCACGATCCGATCAAGGGGTTTAAGTGAACGCATAGGTTCCGGTAGAAACTCCCAGGTCCTCATTTTAGCAGGTAACCAGTTGGGTTTCTTGTTCTGTATGATGTTGATGATGCCAATGGCGACCAGGAGGAGAAGGATAGGAATTCCCACCGCGGCCAGGACGTACCATCCAGGAATAGACAGAGCAAAGATGGTCAGTGGAATGAAAAAGAACATCATAAGTAAGTAGAGCACAGCGAACCATCTGTATTGTGCAGTCACGTTGCCGAGAAACTTAGAGAGGTTGATGGGTACTCTGCGCATGAAGGGTATAGGAAACCAGATGATGATGCCTGTGAGGTTGAAGAACAGGTGGCACATTGCAATCTGGAATGAAGCCCGGATGCTGTCACCGCTTGCCGCAAAGGCAGCTAGGATAGCGGTCGATGTTGTTCCAATATTAGCTCCCAACATCATCGGGTAAACACGCTCGACAGACACCACTCCAAGACCGACCAACGGAGTGAGCGCTGAAGCTACGACTGAAGAACTCTGCACTAGCATAGTGACTATGGCTC
>KB293086.1:4580-31852 GCA_000328365.1 Capitella teleta | reverse complement strand
GAGAAATTACTTGCCAATATTGCGTTTTATTAACCTGTAATTTCCATAAGGCATACCTACATACGCAGATATCAAACATCAGTCTGTACGTCGATATGGACGGAAAATGTGATGGATATACTGACAGCTGAGGCCTACAGTGATGATCGCTGATTCAGTGCTACAGATGCCAACATCTTCGCCACTGTCATATATAGTGACTAGTGCCACCTGCTGTTCGTGGAAACGATGCACTTATCACAGACTCTACCACGAGAATAAGGCAATTTACTCCCTTTAGATCCCACCAAGTATGCAAATGAAGTGCAGAGAACCTCGTTAGATTTGTGATTTTATATATATTAGGTGCTGTATACAATGAGCAAACTGTATCATATCAACTATCAGAAGCCTGTTTGTGACTCCTATTTACAGTCAGCTGTGATCGATGTTGAATCGAACAATGAAGTGTGATCTCACTTCCGCAATGAACATCATCAAATGTCGTATGTGGAGATAAACAGCTTGAATAATTACTGACATCATGAATATATGGATTGGAATTCCGATATTCTGTTGTTGGGTACCAAGCACTTGTGTTAGATATGAGATAAATAAAAGTGAACCGTAGATGGCATAGCAACCCAACACAACCATAATGGTTATTCTCGCGGAATCCACAAGACCATAGGTTGCATGGGAGCTAAAAGGCCTTTTAAAGACAGCATGGGCATCAGGGGACAAGGCCGCTTAAGGACACACAGGTCAGTGTCTATAGAGAACAAAAGATTCAAAGTGCATCAACTGAAAGTGGCTCTCTTAAGAGCAGTCTTTCATCTGTACCGCGAAGAAAAATCCAAAGCACTTCTGTTCCCGATTCCAACCTACAGTACAACTTCAAGTAGGCCCACACTTCCGACGCACTTATTGAACAAGGACAAAGTGGCTTATTATTTGTCACGCGAGACGTTCTTTGATTAACTGATTTTTCTGTAATGAGATTAAATTTTTCTTCACGTGACGCGACAGACAAGACGTGTTTTTTAAAGTTTCCTGTAAAATCAGCCAACGCATTTTATGCTCCACAATCAAGATATGATTGTTGTCACCAGAGTGCGTTTCAGTTGCGGACCTCTGCATATCGCGTCCTGCAATTTCATCAACTGCGATTTCGACACCACACGATCAAAATATTAAAAAATGAATGGTATTGGATGGTTTTGAACTATATCCTGATACAAATTGCAATTAGTTTTAATTATTGGAGACAAAATTCCAATTATTACGATAGATTATAATGATAGATGATATTATTTACTATTCAGTGCATTTTAATGCTTTATCTGCTTTTATTCTAGAAATATGACAATTAAACTCTTTTTAGCCGAAGTCAGCATTTAGGGGGTAGGGTAAGTAATTTGGATTTTGTTCCGGTGTGATTAATTATGTATTCAATATATTTGATATGCACGTATTGTAAATTGTGTGGGCTACAATCTGATGTAAATTGCAAACCGCCATCTATTGAAACTTTGACAATATGGGCGAAGATGCGAGGTCAGAGTTTCGAAATCGATGTCTCAGAACTAGTTTTTCCAGGGTGAGTAATCTTAGATTAAAAAGCCAAGTGGCGGCTACTCACCCTATGAGAAAACTATTTAAAAAAGTTAAAATAGAGAAATGATGATAATGAAGAAACACAGACGAAGAGGTATTTTAGGTGTGTACTGTGTAAGTAGATGTTGTTTGTAATGTTTTATTCGTGTTGTGTTCGTGACGTGTAATTTTTCTTTGATGTTCTGTGACAGTGTAGATATTAATATTGGTCCATGGAAGAAAATGCAATTTTGGCAAAATACTTTCCAATATTTTCCAATAGAAATGGAAAAGTCCGAGGATTGACCTTGCAACGGAAGGGCGACACGTTCGAAATACAAAGGGATATATTTCCAACCAGCTGCTGGTGTCGCCGCTCTTGCTGCTGCAGGAACTTGAGGCGTTGCTCTTTGGCGACGAGAACATGCTGCTGGGTTTTGTTTGCTGCCTGCAGATTCGTCTTCAGAAGTGTTCCATTCTGATTCATCCACTCTAGCCCTCAAGGTTTGCATGATGTAGTTATACTCATTTGTAGAATGAAAATAATCTACTGCTTACGTTTCGCTCAGTCACCATGGAGGAGTATATACATGGCGTTTCGCTCTCTGTATATATCCTTTACTTCTGTGAATATTTGGTTCATACGCGTTGGTCTGATTTACGAAAAGTAGTACAAAACCGGATCATTTATTGAGAGTAATCCCTATTCAACATTTTGAGCACAATGACAGTGGTACATATTTGTTCTACTATGTCATACATGACACCTTTGAGAAACACACTAAACCCTTTTTTTTACCCCATGACCTCGATTTAAATCCAATTTTAGATATTTTTCGCAACCCGGATTTTAGTGGCTTTTGGATTTGTTTTGCAGCTTCCAATTCTGCATTGGATATACTAAATATGAATTCTGTTGCAATTTAGTCCGGGTGCCCGCATTTGTAGCTTCATTGACTGGACTATTATGACACAAAGCACTAATAATAATAATAGTAATTATTATTATTATTATTATTATTATTATTATTATTATTATTATTATTATTATTATTATTATTATTATTATTATTATTATTATTATTATTATTATTATTATTATTATTATTATTATTATTATTATTATTATTATTATTATTATTATTATTACATGTGTATATAATTTTTGTTTTTGAAAAAAAAAAAATTATAATATCGCTCAGGGTTTTTATGTGTCTTGTCCGTCGATCTGTGTCAAAATTTGTTGGCGTGCTAGCTACTTGAATAAACGGGCGAATGGCACCAAACTAAACGGGATCATGGGCATTTTGTTTCCCCATCTCCCATTTAATTTTTAAAGTCAAAGGTCAGAGTGAATTTCTAAAGTTTTAAACGAGGTCGGCCCTAGCTCATTCATTATTTGAGCTACAGCTTTGTAGTTCACACCAAACGATTCAGTGCGAACAGATGTACTAGCATTAACCTATAACGGCGCTAGCCGTACATTGCTAGCATATCTATATCTGACTGAATTCAGAGTTTCAATTAATTACATCAAAGTTCAAGGTCATAGTGGTAATTAACGCAATCAATTCCATAAATCGAGGATTATTTCAAATTTAATTATTTTTATTAGTAGAGTGAAGAGTGCGTTGTTGAGTGCTCAAACGAAATAACACATTTCATCATATTTTGTCAGGTGAAACTTGACCATTTCTGCATCAATTCTCAACTTTGTTTATATATTTCTTTTTTTCTTTTCTTTTTTCGTTTAGAATTTATTTCCTTTCTTGATTATTTGTTTTCTTCCTTGGAATTCTCCCTGAAAGTCTATACATCAGGATTCGACTGACTTCTTGTTTTTATTTTTAATAAGGGGATTCTACCATTAAATTTATGAAAAAAGCAGGCCTTTCAGCCACGGAGGACTCGTAATCCTGTCTTTGCTGGCGCGTCACCTTTTTGCTAGAACGTTCTTGTGATGCTTGGCTGTCGAGCAATTGGGGCCAGGACATAACTCCATGGAAGCCACCCAGATGAACGTGCGTGTTATATCTAAATAAATAAGGAACGTTTTATTTTGCTCATGGGCCAATGCAATAAATGCCTCGAATAGGGGCATGAATAATGGCATATAATACGCAAACGAGCATTCTTCCTTATGGCGAGAAAATGCAGGGTTATTGGTCTGACTTTCAGCAACCATGAATGCACTTGTCTGGATATATGAGACCCTTCAGTGACTGAATAATCTGCCTCCCTGCGGCTGGGAAGAATAGATAGCGAGCGTTGCATGGGTTAAAAACACAAGCCAAATACCTGGCAAGTGGGCTTGCAACCTTTCACCAATGCGGCTGCAGTAATAGCCTTGATGCCTTCAGGCTTTTCTAGGACATGACACACTGAATACCTATGAAGATGTGACACGTACTTAGCGTGTAAGTCGTACATTATATTAGGCCACCCACGGTATTAAATCATAATTTATTTATCAACATTGCATTGCTTCAGGAGTAAGTTTAATAGACTCTCTATGGACGATTGACAATCATGATATGACATTTATGCATGCTTTGTCATCGGCTATATGGTTTGACCCATCTTTGATTAAGAAATACTTGCTTGTATAAGATCTATTAATTAGCTCTCGTGCGTGTAAATATATTATAATAATTATTATTATTATAGGGATTACTCATGTATCACCACATAGACATTGACACCGGCCACACTGAGCTATCTCCACGAGATGCAACTGAGAACCCTCCTCCTATATTTATCCCTGAGCTAGGTTCGTTATTCCTTTAATTTGGAGCATTACACCCCTCTGTTTTCACCAGTTACCCAGAAAACCTTCTCTTTTTTTGTAGCCTACGTACGCATTTTATCCTCTTTCATGGTGCACTGGGTACATGCAGGTGGGATGTGCACCGTAATTGTATCGTCATCATAAAATAAGCTAAATGAAAGTACTGCCACGTTGGAACTAATTCACCCTCTATGTAAGACTGTATACCGAGGAAGAGGTGTCACTCCGTATCAAAATAGATGCATTGTGTGTCATGAGTCTCATGACTCAAGGGTCGAGTGAGACATACAGAGAGGTAGCCGAGGTGCCACGAAGAGACAACCCACTCACATTTCTGGGCACTATAGATTTGGCGTCATGGGGTAACTCTCTTGCCAATCAGGAGAATTAAATCCACTTGCTTCGTCTTATGCAACAACGTAGGATGTTTCACAAGGAACTTTTCTTGGTCCAACGTTCTGTGAATCTGCAAACGTGTTAACGAATGGACATAAATATATCACTTTCTGTTTCATTACAACATCCGGATATTGTTTACTACACATTTTATTATACCTATAATTATTGCATGTGTATTGTTATTATGCGCATTGCAATGGGTTGCATGACTACATGGTTGCGTGGCTACTATTTCAATTATTCGTGCAAAGGGTGTGTTAGTGCAAGTATAATGCGTGACAAGTTGACACATCTGCCTTAATTGAGAATAAACCCGCGAAGGGGTGAGGGACTGACTCTAAATGAACCCTGAATAATTAGCTGGTGAACGTACAAGGATATCACGAGTACTCTCACGTATAATCTGAGCACCCAGAAAATTGCCCCTGTAATTACTACGGGGTTTGAATTTAAATGCACTGTGACGTCACTGAAGGCTAAATTTCTGGCTTAGCATTGATAAGCATATTAAGTCAGCGTCTCTGATTAATGACCCCGTTTTCATTAGAAACACCTATTATCATCGGTTCGTTTTCTAGTATTCATAGTGGTCATTTTTCTCACCGCCAGCTAGACTTCTGTTGAGTAAGCCGGCGGCCCCTGTGCTATAATTTATCAACGATGTTTGTTGTACACTCTATACAATGTATGCCTTAACTTAAGTGGTGTTTTTCACAGGAAAAGGTAATGTAAAATTATAGGATAAAGTTTCTATGTGCTTAACTTAAAAGAAAATTACATGCATTACTAATAAAACACGATGCATAAGGTTGAGAGAGTCATGGGTGCGCAGTGCCATTTCATGTGTGAGGAGGTCCGGCTGTTCAATCTCTATCTGATGATATTACTAACTCAGAATTTGTTTATTGCAAACTATTATTATTTTTTTATTATTTTTTTTTTTTTTTTTTTTTTTTCTTGCCGTGGAGCGTCACATATGCTCCTTGTAAATGGTTCTCACTCAGCCGGCAACTATTCCGCAGATTCAGCTTGCTGCAAACTGTTCAATGTCAAACACAGATCCGTGTGAAGTATGAGTTTACTTTGTAAACGTGGTAGATGTATGTCCCCATAGAAATATAAAGGAGTAACTAGAATGCTTATAGGTCACGTGATCTGTCAGAATTGAAGCCAAATTTATAAGGGAACTCCGCATTACGAACAGCTCAATGAAAACACAAAATGCTGGTACTTTATGCTATAAATAGCCTATGTAATAGTCCCCTTAAATTCAAAGTTACCGCAAATGGGCGCTTCAACATTACACAGTCATTCTAGTACTTCTATGCATGCATCTGATTCACCCAAGCTCATAAAGTCTACAATGCATGGTAATAACAAGATACGAGAAGTTCTGCGACGCTTGATCATGTGATCTGGATATTTTGGCTGACTGCTATTATGGCCCTGCTTTGGTTTCTGATCATCAATCCATCCACACATATCCATCATAGACCATAGATATGGAGATTAATCTCCATATCTATGGTCTATGATGGATATGTTAGCTTAATTAGCTGGTGTACGTATACATTCAGATTCGACATCGTTCGAGAAAAGTGGTCCTTATTAGTATCCTATATGCTAAAGAGGATATCCTATATGCTCTTTAGCATATAGGATACTAGTCCTTATGCGTGTCGCCCGTTGTCATGGCAATTAAGCCTACCGCCAATTGTTCACTCGATTATTACAGATTCCGGTTTCGGCAAACTGAAAGCGCTCAAATTTTGCACAAATTAATTTTTTTTTTTACTGCAAAATTCGGCTCGTTATTACCTTTTCTGTATTCTCAGTTTCTCACTCACATTATACACAGAGTGCGCCAAAAGTAGTCTATCTACTCCATGTTAAAACAGTTCAATCCTTTTCAATGGCGCTACACATTTCTGAGAAAGTGTTACATAACAGATCGCATGGTAAAAATCACACAACGATAAGAGAAAGATAAACTTGGTATGGTTAGCTTAATATGCCATGCAGCTATTCCCATAATGTTTATTTTTATTTCACCGACATTTATGCTGACATCTCAATGAATAGAGCGCACTCAACATTCCGCGATATTTCTATTTTGGCGGCAAACAGGGCCCCGGACCATGGATAAACTTCATTGAACCCATAATTAAGGCAACGCTCTCGTACTATTGCTTTGTTTCAGAGTGCTATTGTTGTGATAGTAGCACTAATGTTTATCTCCTAAAATCAAAACAAAACAGAAAATTTGTGTTGAAGCGCATACAAAAGATGGCATGCCTTAATGATCGTTCAGGGGCTCATCTGATTCAGCTAACAAAAAAATACTTCGTGATCACACATCACTCGCATTTAAATGTTCCTCTCTCATTCAAAATAAAATTTTCTTACATTTATTCGCATAAATGGGCGCCGAATAAAATAGTAAATCCATACCAGGTAGTTATTTTTTGGAATAATTGATACATTTTAGCACATTTTAGAGTTTTGTTTTCAGCATTGTGTCGATAGACTACTTTTGGCCCATTCTGTAGATAATGAATTTTATGTCAGATAGACATAAACACATGTATTATATAATTCATGCGAAACTGCGAGTGGTCTAAATTCCCTACTCTACAATGGCATTCGTCAAACGAATGAATGATCAGTCAAAATCAGTGTGACTATACTTTCTCATAGGCCTATAACCTGTCGCACGAAAAGGATAACCCTTTTGATACTCAGAGTGGGCCGTAAGTTGTCTATGTACTGCAAGTTAACGATTTCTGCTTTACAATAGCACTGCGCCTTTCCGAGAAACTGATGACACGTAAAAACCACGCAAAGATTAGATAAATAAATACCTGGTATATAGTGTTAGTGCTGAACCCGAATTTTGATCAATCATTTATAGAATACGAATGCCCGACTGTTGATGATGCACCCGATTATGCTAAGATACATTAGCCTCTTCTCAACCCGTGCAGAGTTTATGCCATTTTGATTATGTCCCTTTGATAGAATCATTTGGCATCGTCTGGTCTAAGAACAAAAACGGGATTGCGTAATCACGCGCCAATTACCGTAACACGTCTTTCATCGTCCCACGCGGTACTCTGCTTGCACTCAATCTCCTTATATAAGACTTAGCATTACGCGGTATATAGACACATGATGGGCATTGGGTTGGGGTATTCGCCCGGAGGTGTTCTCATCTTAATCAGGTCCTCTTCGATGCGGAGGTTATAATTATGTATATATGTCCTCACTCCTCAGATGAACACCCAACCAACAGGAAATTCAAGATATCATGGATTCGTTTTATTTGGACAGGGAAGGGGGGGGGGGAGGTCAACGTATCGAAATACGGATGTGTTCCGACAACGTCAGAACCAAGACAGGGTGCTTCATCGAGTGAATCCACAATGCAGTCAGATTGAGGACCAAGCCAAGACCCCGGACTACGGTGGATGAGTGAATGGGCTATCGTGACCTCATAATCATTATTTTGTTATAACTGATCCCTGAGACTGTTAATTGCACTGACAATCTCAAACGTCAATAAATCTCGATGACCTCCTTTACCCAGAATATTCAGAATATTATTCTGAAAGTCCAGCGAAATTCAAGTTGTCTGCCACAACGCTTCACAACTCCCTATTGATTTTCGAGAAGCACAAGTCCTTCAATATTACACGTATATTCATTTAACCAAGTGGCCTTTCTGCAAATAACATCAGTTTTTGTGTGATGTTAATTTTTTTATCGAGTTTCATGCAGGATAATTGTATCCACTATCAATATATATTAATTAATTAAACACTACGAGAGTGGTAAGCTATAGATGATTAATCTTATTCGGCATACAGGTCACGAACGTACCACGCGTACAAACATCTGTATTGGGCTTTGAGATTGCCATTCGAAACCGGCAGCTTAGCATGTGTTTGTGGACACAGCTCAAAAGCGCCGTCTATTAAAATGCAGGCATTGATAGAAATAATCATGATCGAAATGTGATGTGCCATATTCTGATCAGGTATTAAACCAGAGACACCAACGATACTCCATTAGACACCATCTACACATGTAACGTGTAATGATGTTTATGTTTGAAGAAATCACGAATTGTCGACAACCGAACTCTTTGTTCTCGGAAACTACATTAACAAAAAAAAGAAACTTCGCAGATAGAACAAACAATAAAACTATTATGTTTGACATTTTAGAACTTGAGGATAATTATTGTTACACGAAGACGACAAAAAGGACGCTGAAGTTTTTGCCTTGCCCCCCTTGCTTGGGTGTGTTATCAGTCTGTGGAGATCACACAGCTCGTGGCATTTGCAAGACAGACTTCCGAGAATAGCAGACTGACCCAAATCTCTTGAGACATCAAGGTATATAGAGATGATGTTCAATAAGATGGTCATATTGCTGGTTGTGTTTGGTTCATCAATCAAAATATTCAATCGCATGAATTTCGCTTTTCCATAATTAACCGAACATGGGATCAATGTATCGAGTATAAAAATTGCTATGTAATAATTCATAATTTGAATGTTTTCGGTATTACAATCACCTTCAGGTTCTTTCAAGTGAATTCATCTTTCAATGCTTAATGCAGGCAGCAGGAGAAATTTCGGCACTGAGATCTTCCTGCACTGCGATCCCAGGAGATTACAATCCACACTTGGCCACACTGTAGAATCGATTGATGGGGTGCTAAGGTAGACGTGTGCCATGCATCACCGCCAAACAAAAGTCCCTTCTAAGATTTGATCCTCACTTGCGTCAACTGTGAGGCAATTAAGATGATTGATAGATACAATGTATTGCGCATCTACATCCCATATATATTAGTATATAGCTTGTGCACATTCACAGCGTTTTTAATTAATTATTAGTACTGATCAAAATGACTGAATATGTACCCTATGAGGGACATGGAAGCAGATGTGGAATGGAGTTCTCTCATGAATCGTGTATGTTCTTTAGACTCCATCTTGCGAGGAGAAACGTGTTGACGAAAGGCGAAGACACACCAGAAAAAAAGCTCCTCATCTGCAAAGGATGTCTGATTGCTTGCTCAGTTGCTCTAAGTTGATTATTTAGGCTCAGGTGCAGAAGATCTGAGCATAAAACACGCAGGCATAATGGCAGCCATTAATACGAAGCTGTGTATGATTCTATTAGCTTGTAACATCTGCACCGAGTCCATTGAGGGAGTGAGCCTATACGGAATAACATCCCGAATTGAATGAAAACTGTGAAGGGGTGTCAACAATATCTCTTTGTTGTGAGGTCAAATGTTGACCGAGGTCAGCGAACAATAACAAAGGTGTGATGCATCGCCCATCACACAAGATACTACTATACGCGTTGTAGAAGCCGCGCCTTTTGCTCAATTGGCTAAACTCTTCTGTATTCTCGGCGTTCGCTACTCTTACTGCAACACATCAAAGGTTTACACTCTTGGGTGTCATCAACGTGCGAACATAAGGCATATTTCGGGCTGTTCGTATTCCTCGAGAGTCTCGTGCTGGCGATTTCGGAATCATAACCAGAAGGAAATGAAAGCCTGGCTTTGCGTGAAGCAGATGAGATCATATTTTAGGCTCTTCCTGTCTGCTGCCAACCTCTCCATTTATGTTGTACTACTCTCAATATTCACAAACAAATCGGATCTGTGCACATTGGTGCACAGATAATTATTCTGTCAACGACGCTGAACAAATTTAAAAGACAGAATCGGATTATTGATCAAATCTGTAATCAATTGACACATTGACCATAAAGGATTAATGTACATGTCTGGGACATGCAGATTAATCAAATCACTGTAATTGAGCTCAGTATGTCGCTATAAACCCCAATAATTATTTATTATCTTTGACCCCATTCGAATCACATGTGATTCAACACAGCAATTACTCCGCAAACATGTCCATTTCATAGGCCGCCAAAAGAGACGCATCATTTTGTCCTCACTTGGCACATGGAGCATCGGACGTTTTTCAGCGACAGTAATCCGCTTCTTCACAACCATTAGCTGTGATATTTTTCGCTAAAGGGTGTCCATAAATCATCTCACTCATTCATCACTTTGTGATGACATCTACTTTCGCTCTGCCGCGTGTGTTTCTGAAAAAAGCCTGCATCTCCTTGTGCAGTGCAATATAGCGATTATTCCCGACACGCATAGAACCAGATTTTGTCTATTCTACATATATAAGTATAGAGGTAATATAAAGTTGTAGAACAGATCAAGAAAAACAGATCAAGAATTAAGATTTTAGAGTTATACCTGCAATATCATACATTCAAAATAGTTTTACAACATGCCTATACATTTTTTCATTATCAATTAGACTGCTTAATTCATAGCCTGATATAGTCCTTCAAGTACAGTTACAAGCTCATTGTTGCTTCAAACAAAGAAGAACAAGATGGCGTCGTTGCCCTCCCTCGTTAAAAGCAAAATTTTGATGATTGTTTTGTCCGAATATCACGTCAGCAGATTCCACGAAAATTAATCCGCAAGCATGTTTGGAACGAAGCGTTTTTGTTGCGGGTCCGCCCCCTCGTTTGCTCTCAGTATCATGTTTGTTCTTTGAGGTCTATGGTTTGTTGTGATTGTTTAGGCGTGGGAAGATAATGGCCTCTTCTCTGAATCTGAGAGACCTCAAAACTTATCCGTTCCAATCACCCCTTTTTCTTTAACTTGTTGTTCATTTCAGCTGTTAACAGCTGATGCATTCATAAATCAACCCTTGCTATTGTAAACATTATGGGGCTGCATAATTGTTGATGACTATACAATTAATAATTGTACCTTTATAGCCAGGTTGTCAAATATGCTCAGACACAACATTTCAATTTTGTTATATTTTATCACATTCATTGGCAAATTCTTTAGGCATTGTATGTCTTGTAATCGTTATGCATATTCTGATACTCTCGTCTATATCTCTGTATATTTATTGGTGTACAAGCATGAAGTTACAAAATAAATAAAACAAATAAATAAATAAATAAATAAATAAATAAATAAATAAATAAATAAATAAATAAATAAATAAATAAATAAATAAATAAATAAATAAATAAATAAATAAATAAATAAATAAATAAATAAATAAATAAACATTCACCGTGAAATCAGTATGACTTGTATGATCAGTATTGACTGGCCTGTGTCATGTTGAGATTGCAATGACGGTCTATCTATATTACAACAAGCAGAGAAAACCGCAGCAAAAATTGACACTAGGGTCAGACGGAAGAAAAACGCATTCACTGTTGGTTATTATAGTCAGCTGAAACATAAACAGAGATCGAATAAGTTCAAGATGGATGGGTGATCGGTGTCAAATGTCGTTCTCATTCATCTTTATTTTGCGAAATTCCTCTTCTGGTTAACAACACTGAAAAATGGAATTACATTATATATAAATAACCCTCATTCATAATTGTCATTCTTTCTTTACTTTCACAATCAGGTGTCAGATGCGAAGTCAACGAGCACCTGACACCTAAAGGACTTTTACATTCATTGTACTAATTTGTCAAGACATCAATAATAAATTAATCATTAAATAATTGTCAGAGTATAAGTTGCTTTTAGAAAATCCGATTTCACAACTGGACTGAAATCAGCATTGAACTATTTTATTGATAATGGACGAATATGCTGCTCCTTCTTCCCTGATTAACTCTATTTGTTACCGTTTTATTCTTTCGGCGCACCATGTTTTGCTCGTTTTTATGTGGAAACATATCATGCACCGGAAGCAGACGGCTGCCTCATGTGACAAATCTCAATTCCCGGAAGAGCGTCTGAGCTGCAACCGAAGACGATGTTTGTCTAATCCACAGTGTGAAACAGCTAATGATAATCCAAAATTGGACCAAAAGCAGAACTGATTAAGCTCTCTGAATAAGAAAGAGTTGGTAAACACAACCTATTATGTTTAATACTAATCACTAAATGCATATATTGGATGTCTCGTGCATTAGCCATTCCGCAGTCCATGAGTGTTCCCTCGTTGGCAGATGCCACACCTGTTTCTTTTCTAAGAGATACGGACAGTTGAGCGAGTGTGGGGGCTTTCCCTGGTTGCCTGACCTCGTGCCCTCCATGGCTGCGTACGAAGCTCTGCTTCTTTTTATGGGGCACTAACTTTTGTTCAATCACAACTACAACCACATATAGATGATGTGCAATGTGTCATACTGTGGTAGAGATTGAAAGTTTCAATTCTGCCTGTTAACATAATAACTTCTGCATTTCGCTAGCACATTAAAATAGTCATAATGAAACTACGAATTGCACAAAGCAATTGCACCGTTGAAAAATCCAGTATACGAGGGTTGTTCGAAAAGTTCTCGGCCTGACGTAGAACGCACAATACGAGGGACGTGAAATTTGGAGGTAAGATAGAGCAACTATTTCCAAGAACACACGTAGCTTTGTTATTTCCCTGGCATAACTACTTCTACGGCGCTTTTCTACCGACATTACTTTCGAAGCCTAATTTCGGGCGCCAAAAGTTTGATTGGTGGGCCTCTGTGAACACTTTCCTACAACATCTAATCACTGATTTTAATTTATTACACTGCTTGTTTATTAGCATTGCTGTGATGAAAATTTAATCGCCAACCAGTATATGTGACAATTCCGATAACCATAAACATTTAGTTAATACATATGGAAATTGCGCTTAGGAGGGGTATAAGAAAATGCCCAACACGAATTGAAAATTCGATAAGAAAGCAAGTCAGCTATGTAAAATAATCAGTTCGCAACGTATGCCAATTTATTATGTAATGTGGATAATATGGATCAGGGCATCTATTAGTGTCTTACAATTTTGCCTATCTGCTAATATAGTGTATTATATAGAACTATAAATCAAAGTAAATGATGACATTGATGGCTTACTGGACCGAGGACACGGTCTACTGCTCGTCCTGTTGGACTTGAGTGCAGCGTTTGATACCTTGGACCATGAAATACTTCTCACATGCCTTGAATCAACAGTAGGTATCCAAGGAAGCGTGCTAAAATGGATACGATCGTACCTGCAAGACCGGCATCAATAAGTAGTGATAGGGAAAACGAAATCGCAGAGCTCAGCCCTCTTTACAGGGATACCTCAAGGATCCGTCCTAGGTCCTCTCTTGTTCGATCTCTGCGTCCTTCCACTCAAGCAGATAGTCGAGAAATACAACGTCCACCGACATCACTACGCTGGTGACACGCAGCTCTACGCCCAACTGAACATCGCAGATCAATCAAACGACAATACATTCCCAACGCAGATGTCATCAAAATGGAAATCTGCATTAAAGAAATACGCAAATGGATGAGACTAAACAGACTGAAGCTAAATGAAAAAAAAAAAAAAAAAAAAAAAAAAAAAAACGGAACTCCTCGTAATAGCCACAAAGCACAACTTGAAGAAACTGAACAACATCACGATGACTATTGGAGATGACGTCATCATACCATCAACAAGTGTCAGAAATCTCGGAAGCTGGCTAGATGAGTCCATGACAAATACAATGCGAGAACAAGTCAGTCACACCGTGACAACCAGCTACTACCACCTCAGGAACATAAATCACATAAGAAGCAATCTAGACCAACCCACATGTGCAAAAGTCATCAACGCAACAATCACATCCAGACAAGACTATCACAATGGACTTCTCTCAGGTGTTCACGCAAACATCATAAAACCACTGCAGCGTCTACAAAACCATGCCGAAAGAGTCCTGACGAGCACATCACGCCAGTATTGAAAGACCTCCATTGGCTGCCGATCAAGCAACGCGTTGATTTTAAAATTATGTTACAAGTTTACTCTGCAATCCACGAGCCATGTGCGCCCCTATAAATTATATGAAAGAGATGTTCGAGCAATACGTCCCAGCTCGACCTCTTCGGCGCAGCGACGACCCTTGGATCCTTATCGTTCCCATTGTCACCTGATATGAAGGCCAGCGAAGTATAAGTCATAGTGGTACACGCCTGTGGAATGCGTTGCCCCTAAATATTCGCTCCGAGCCCAGCAAAGAGTCTTTTGAGAATATGTTAAAAACGTTTTTATTCACAAGTACATTCGTATAGCATTTCAGCTATTTTATATGTAATATAGGTGTGGTGAGTTTTTAGCCCAGGAGGAGGGCGAGGCTCCTGCCATAGGTTTTCTTACCATGTTTAAAGCACCTGATCACAAAGATAGACATGTAGGAGGCAAACGAATTGTTCTTTACAATTGCATTTTTTAAATCTGAATGAATGAATTATTGCCAATGTTCACTTTCTGTACATTCACATAACAATGTTGAAAGTGTAAATGTGCCTGTGCATAATTATGTTTTTATAGTGCTTTGGAACTATTATTGTATTTAGCACTTTAATACAATACAATTTATTTATTTATATATGTCACTGAGAATTGTTCGAGTGACAAGATACTGGCTGTATCCATATATTTATGCATAGATATGGATACTAATATGACTATATATCAATGATTTGATAATATTCATTTTTTAAACATAATACTACAAAATCGCATTAAAGTAAAAGTAAATATTCATCCCGAATCGCATTGTCACGGAAAATTTTGTCGAAACGAAAAAATACCACAAAAAGGATTTCGGGATGCGTTTTTACGGGACCGTTAGAACTAGCTACTTTGGATCCAATGATTACAATAAAACTTGGCACATACATGCAAATTAACATGATCATGTGTCTGACAGTTAGTTGTGCAATTCACTTAATGTTTTCCTATTTTTTATAAATGTTTAATAACCTGAAGGAAAAAAAATTAAATAAGTACTTGTGCTCTCTTTTGGGCTTCATTTTACCATTTTTTAATAAACCCATAAAATGTTACAAACACATTTATTTTATAGTGCTTTGATGCGTTTATGAGGAAAATATCGGACAAATTCGTCCATGATTCCCGGTAATAGTCCAAAATCGATTTTGAATTAGCGCGTAAATCAGGAGCATTTTGACGAAATGCCGACCCCCGCTTCACTGAAATTGGCGCCAGAGGTGATCACACGATTTTCTGGGAAATTTAATGATTGCAATTTTCATCTGAAAAGCTGACCTATATTCAAGTCAAATGTCAGCTTTCTATGTTTACGTCTTCTATGTTAGGCCGAGAACTTTTCTGACAACCCCTGAATGAACACCAACAAAAGCAGGTTCGTTTTCCAGGGACACCCCTAAACATCGTAATTGACACAAACATGACGTCACTGACCCATGACGAAAAAAAACGAAGCACGCGAGACTCAAATGAGCACCTTGGGAACCGTTATCAGCGAAGCAGGCATGCAGAAATGCGATAACGTTTCGCCATCAAACAGCAGTAGATAAGAGAATTCTGTGGATTGTGAGCACTGTGCTTTCGATGAATACGAGCATCCTTTGTATTTCAGCTTCAATCGTTGCCCAAGTAGAATTTCACGTTATTATACGCTATGGACGCGGGAGTCACGTGACACCCTCTAATTAACAACAACCAGAACACCGATAGGAAACCTGCTACAAGATGAAAATGACCCTCAAGTTCCTCTCAAAATGTCCATGACACTCCATAATATTTCCAACGACGGAAATTTCACCTGCGGTGAGTCACAACACGTTGAAATAGTGACCAAGGCAACCGAAATCATTTTCATTTGGCTGACAGCTATATACTGCTGACCTTGGATCACTTTATGTCTTTAATTACGCACCTGGAATGCAGAGGATTAAACATGGAGAGGGATTCTAAAGCACAAGTGAAAGCAACCGAGCCAACAGACGGAAGTAATGACTGATGCGAGGGCAATTCTTCCAAGGCAAAGGGCAACCTTGACGTTTCCTAAATTGGTGGTCTATGATTCGTGAAATCGTCCTATGGTACCTCCATGGTCTTCTTCAGAGTTTTAATTCATAAACTTTACCTCTTGATGAACTACAGTATGACTCGGGCTGAATCCACTGCGAAGTTCCCAGATGTTGTTGGTCTAATTTAGCTCATCCTTTTTCATCGCCCTAATATCTTCAGTACACTCCAGCCTCCACAATGAGTCACCAAACCCACCGAATGAAATTGATCTCACCATCTCATTGATCGCTCTGACTGATATGTGTTCACAAAAAAACACGCACACACAAAAAGAAACAAACAAACTAAACAAAAAAACAAGCAAAATAACTCGCCATATGGTGCATTGCTACATTAGGTGATCATAGTAATGCTTTATGGCTGAGTTGGATAATTGACAATTATTTATACACGTCCCATAAATAACAAATAATGAACTGGCGGTGTTCTTCAGAGTACATGCAATTTTTTTTGCAAAATCGTGACTGTTTTCGCCAAGAGTAATGGAATCTGCTGGCACTCTCTCGTGACAGGCGTTCACGAAAACGGTTAAGTATGTATCTATTGCTCAATTTGGAGCCGATACTCAGCAATCCTATTCAAAAGACAAACTTAAGTAAGTCCAAATGACGTTTTATTACTAGCTATTTTTGGGTTAATGATCCCGACCTAGAAATTCTCGGATTGCTCATTTAGTCAATAAAAATGAAATGAATTCCGCCTTGTTTGAGTTGTTAAGGGTCTCTTGGGGTATCTTCTTAGAAAAAGAAATCATGAACTCAAAAATAAGCTTCTGCAAACACTGAATATAGACTGGCTTTAAAGCATGAAACTGATCTTTCTTTCACTAAATACGATTGTGGAGAATGAGCTGTCATCGGGGAAAGAATGATGTTTTTTATCTTGGTCGTAGAATTGCAACAGTGAAATCGTTTCATAAACCAATGCTTTGATAAAATGAAGATAAGACCAAGTCCCCACTGACGATCATCAGTTATTCACCCTGTCAACATCGAGGTCAGAGGTCAGAATTTGAGCCGAGGCTCACTTCTTGGAAGCAGCACAATTAGGAGAGCAACGAAGGAAACTGACGGATAGAGACTCTATATATGAAAGTTGATGAGGTATCTTCAAAACAAATGCATTGAGTATATTTGAAATATGAGGTGCTTGTAGAGGTGCATGGAAATGTGTGTAAATACTGTTATTTGACAATAAATATCCCTACTGAGCCCTTTGGGGTTGGGTAGGAGATAAGGTTAACCCACACTGGACTGATGTAGGATCCTACGGACCAAGAGTATACCCGCACCACATATAAGGACCTCACTCTGGAGGTGATCAATGATAGTGGCCTTTGCTGTTCTGTTGTCTATTCTTGAGCCTTACATTCGCAGAGAATGGTGATTAGTGAGGCAAAGGATATTGCACCTTAGGACTAATTAAACAGCAGTTGCGTAGAAGGTTTCTACGCCGCATTTTTGCGACGGTGCAATTACATTATTAGCCATGTGTAATTTCTGCTTCATCTGCACAGCCCTGTTATGCTTTACAGATAACTTAGATGATACAGGTACTCGTAGATATATGTATATGCATCACTCAGATATCAAAGCAAAGACAGGCCTGAGCGTTCTTTTGAAATGACACATGTCATATGCATTGCAGGTAAGGTACGTAATAGAGATGGATTCCAGGTACAGAGGGGAGGTGGTGGCCGAATGGTTAGCGTGCTTGCCTCGAAAGGGTTTGGCGCTGGCCACTGGAGTTTCGAAGCCAGCCACCTTGTGTCCTTTGGTAAGGCACTTAACTCCTGCTTACCTCCTCGGACCACATAAGCCTTAGTTGCTTCAGGATTCCGAGGTTTTAAATATACTTACTGTAATATACTTACTGACTGCTAATTGCTATTCAGGTTAATTATAGATTCTTTGAATCATCAAGTTCATTGTATCTTGTCTACCGAGCCATTATATATTATTGATCGCATGTTTTGTGTTTTGTCATCACATTCTAGACACTTTTGAACACTCTGGCAATTATTTCATTCCCCCACGTTTTTTCTCAAAAAAACGGTTAATTAAACTTTATAAAAAACGCAATACATGTATAATATTGGTATTGAATTACCATCATGATTTCAGAGTACACAAATATTCAAGACGCTGGTCAGCAGATGCAATTTTGTTTTCTCCTGAGAATGAGCATCCCATGAGTGAACGCTGATTACATAATATGCAGATGTTCA
Organism: Capitella teleta; assembly: GCA_000328365.1. Classification (NCBI taxonomy): domain Eukaryota; kingdom Metazoa; phylum Annelida; class Polychaeta; family Capitellidae; genus Capitella; species Capitella teleta. The sequence goes on along the minus strand of KB293086.1, from coordinate 12,942 downwards.
CCTTGGCGTCCTCACAAAGTTGAGTAATCAGCGTTAAATCAAATGGGGAAACACAGAGTGCACTTTTTCACGCCCAACTGAACAATGAGCCTTGGGCGGCGGCCTCCTTGCCGGATGTTAAGATGAAAAACCTGTGAAAATCATTGGAAACAAGTATTTGTAATAAAAGGTTGGCGTTAAGGGAAAGCATTTTATGAATATAAATGAATATAAGATCGAAGAACACATAGTGAAACATCATATAATTGCAAATTACAATTGCAGTACTAATGATAGGTAGTATGACGTATATATTATATTATTTTTTGGGGAAAAAAAAAAAGAAGATTTATAAGGTAGAGGAATTGATTTTAGATAGATCATGGCTAGGTGATAACATAAACGTATGTGGTGAACATGTCATGGTTAGATAATACCAAGGTAACAAGAACGATTTTGGAAATATAAAATATGCATGAAGAAAACAGCAAGGCTAGAGCTTGGTGAAGATGAAGTCGATGTCAACGCCATGTTCTTAAACTAACTGCATATGAAATGTCAACGGTTCTGTCACTCTGAAATCTAACAACAAGCTAGGATTCTAACAAAGGAATCGTGGAACACGCAAATAACAACACACATCAATCAGTGATGTATTGGAATACTGTCAGTACCCAATATCGCGCGAAATCTGTACTTCGTATGGCTCCGCATTTTAGTCACAATCCGCATTTTACCATGACGCCATCCGCGTTCAGTAAATAGCAAAAGTTTTATGTGAAACGTTTTGATTAAAATAAATGGTTAATTAGGAATAAAAAGCAGATTCAAATGTTTTAAGAGGTTTTTATACGAGTAATGTTCGCCAGATTTTGAACACAAATAATGAATTGTCTAAATAACATAACGTCACATCAGGTGGAAGACGATAATATTGTGAGCTTGTGACCCCAATGTGACCTCAATTGTGACCTTCAATGTCATCTCCAAGTCTAATTGGTGCATGAAGCTGGTGTCTCTCACCACATCTCGTATCTCTATATCATCTCAAGTCTGATTGGGGTTTATGAGGCGGGTGCCTCTCACTGTATCTTTTATATTCATTCTAAAATGATAGACTGTTGATATCGTTCGCCTAAAAGTATTAACATAGAGGAAAGATTAATGAATGTTGACATGTCGCGTGAACGCCGGTCTTTCGCGAGCGAGCGAATTTTCCTAATTGTAGATAGCCAGGCTCGAGCGCCAATCTCCACTTAATTAACATGTGTTTCCCTGTACCTGGCTGAAAAAAAAATTGAATAAGTCGAAATAACTCTGAAATTATCTGCAATATTGTAAATATTTAAATAATGAAATATTGTGATATACATTTTTTAAATTTCAATAGAATTATTATTTATAAATTAATCGACAGCGCTTAATTTATACTCTACTGAAATAAAAATTATCAAAATAAAAAAATCAAGTCTAAAAATCAAAAAATCAATAATTCATGCAATTAATTGCGTTAGTTACCATCAAGACCTTGCAATTGGAGCTAATTAATTAAAACTCCGGATTTAGTAAGATATGTATATGCTAGGAGTATACTGTGTAAATGTCAATGCAACAATTTGCATAACAACTGAAATATATTGAGATAACTGTAACATATAAAAAATATGTAATAACATGAATCGATTCTGATTCCCAATTCGTAAAACAGAAAAACGTCACCAATAGAAGTAAATTTTGGTTTGAAAAGGATAAATATATCCTCATTTCTGATGCTAATAGTCATAATGTATGATTAAATGATTTGCAGATCCGCGTTTGGTATACCATAATTAATGGCTGACCTAAATATCCAGTCAAAAAGTACATTTGCATTCGAAAATTACTTAATTAATCAAGTTATGGTATAAACCGATATATTCAACAACTCAGATTATCAGTTTGATGCGTTTGAAGTAATAAAAACCTCTCTGCAAATTTACACGATTGCACCATGTAATCGGCGATAATAGGGAGCTCTATTTCGCTCTTTTTCGTTGTTTCGTCGGACCCGCTGTGGTGTAACAGTGCGCAGGCGTATTGACATGGATATGGCGATTCTGATTGGAAGAAACTTTAAGGAAGTTTGTCTGTCAAATCACGAGCTAGGCGAAGAAGTGTGTCCGAGGTGATATCATAGGTTCGCGTCTGCCAACCGAAAAAAGACTGGCTAAAGGTCTTCTGCGTCAACGTCATTGAAGGCGATACATTCTGAACTAACTGGAATCCAAAGGTAGAAGGCACGTCCAATTGCTTATAATTGAAGTGTATGACCAGTTGAAATGTATATGCATACTTTAGCAGTAAACGGTAAGCGATATATCTAAAAAAAATTATAATAATATTCGCATAACAATTGAACCCTAAAGCCAATTTCAATAATTATAGAGTCATACTGAATAATTATAGACCCCTACTAAATAATTTTAGAGCCATACTCAATAATTATAGAGCCATACTCAATAATTGCGGAGTTTGAAGTTTTGTAGAATATGTGTTAGGATTTTTTTATTAAGATGAAGTTATCATAGAAATAACCAGGCAGTATTGGGGTTTATAAAGCGATATAAAAATGCTTATTCTTGCTGTTTAATTATATTCTGCACGTTGAGTAAGCCATTGGCTTCAAAAAGAGGGTCGGTATGTGTATTACACTTCAAGCAAGTTATTGTTCTTAATGTATTGCTTCTCCAGACTAGAATTCTTCAGTTTAAGTGACATTTTACCAATGATGAATAAATATTTTTTTAGAATGTGTTTAGGTATGCTTCAGTTTAGATAAGATGCAGTTGACTTTCATGATTTTGGTAGATACTGATGACATATGTGCTTTCCACGATAGATGTGTATTTATGATAATGCCCAAATCATTAAAGTTGTCAATAATTCAATGTCATAATTTTATATGTTCACCCCACATACCCATATACGCCTTAAAGGCGTCACACTTTCCACCCTATTTATGAACATGGCCCTCAAAAAAAAAAAAAAAAAAAAAAAAAAATACTGAACGCAGACGACAGTAAAAAGTAAGCCGCGCGAGCGAATGTGACCTTCAGGGTGCGTTGCTTTTGTCTTAGAAAGCGAGCAGAATGAGACTCAAGAGACCTTGAAACAGCGTGAAGCAATTCGGATCTTTGGCGGCTTCAACTACAACAAAGCAACTCGCCTCACGCGACGACCACGCTCTTCTAAAAAGAGATGACGAGATTATCTCTGAGTGGTCTAAAGTTGTATAGTGATCGCTCCGTTTTGAATGGAATCATTTTTCGTCCGTGAAGTATAACAAACACATAGATTACAGAGAAGAAGAAAATTAACCAACGACGGGAAGGAGAATATGGCGTTTACGACTCCTAGATAAAGCACTATATTTTTTTATTTACATGAGAAGACAACCAGCTCGTGGTCTCTATACCTGTTATAATCATTCGTCGAAGCTCACACACCTAATCGGGTTAGCCACAAGCATTGCTGTCTGAGCTGAGCTCTGATTCGGAAGAACCTAAAATAGTCATGTTATATGGACCTACAATCACGAAAAGCATAAAACAAAAGCGCTATTGCAAACTCCAGTATATTTGGGCATTGGTTTTGGACTCAAATCTTCTCCGCTCCCAACCCACCCAAAAATGAAATGGAATTGTGCCTTTGTAACTTTCATCAATTGGCTCAATTACCCTTGCATATTAATCTAATCAGTCATAACATAATGACTGACTTTATGTTTTTCCAACTAAATTTTACATTTCTTCGTGTCAATCACGAAATATAACAGTACATGTTCATTTTGATTGCAAACGGCAATTTTCCCTTAGAACCGTCGTTTCAAAAGAGTAACCCACTTATAATTTTTTTTTCACCTACATTTTTATAGGAAAAATACATAATTCTGCTTTACGAGACAAAATGTATTCGTTGAGTAATCATCAATACGTCTAGCACCATGTGTGCATAAGAGTGACCTTTTTCAGTTACCTTGTCTCCGATTGGGATTATTCTAGGCTGAGATTTTCCAAGAAAACAAGCTGAATCCAAGCCAAGGGAATCAGGGCGACCCATCCTTAACACAATCACTGGTCTAATTAGATCACGGATTGGTCTGGTCCTAATATGCTTTCAATTTAGCTCAATAATTACCTTTATCGTACACAGTTCGAACGACTTATCTCGAGAGGCACATTGAATGCGTGGAGGTAAAGAGATGAGCCAATTGTACGCATTATGGAATCGAGAGGCACATTGAATGCGTGGAGGTAAAGAGATGAGCCAATTGTACGCATTATGGAAAATCCATGTTATTTTAAATCCACAATAGTATGGATTTAAAAGAAAGACAGATAAAAACAATTTTAAACATTTCAAACATTTCATGTAGTAAAAACCATGTTTTTTAATACTAGTAGAATGTTATCAGTTCCGTTTATTATAATATATGCATTTTTGATAAAGGCAAATTTTGATTGTAATCCGAGAGAGTGTATACGAAGTGTTTCTCAGAAGTCAGGATGATCATCGGTATTTTGTGGTCATGTGAATTGTTGATTTTGTCCTTGGGAGCTCATAATTTGTCCCTGAAACAAATATGAAACAAACAGAACATACGAAGCCAACAAGTAGAAAAAAAAAGTATTTATATTTTCAAAGATAAAGAAAACCTTGGCATTTCCAAAGTGATTGTTAGATAGGCATTGAAGGTTTTTGTTTTCGATTAATCGTCCGTTGTATCCTTCAAGGTCCAATTTTGAGTGATTAGAAAAAAAAAATCTAATGTCTTGATTTAGCTTGGTTTCTGACATTCAGATATAAAAAAAAATATGCGGATTTCTGATAGATGTTATCAGGCCGGAAGCGGATGAGACCATTTCAATAACAACTCTGTCCTCAATGCAACGCATTCCTGTTTTTGCTGTTTTTTGCTATTGAAGCAAGCCATGCACGCAACCGGAAAATGTAGTCACGTGGCCATCATAACGGTGTACTGCTTGCTCAGCCAATGCCTCGTGCAGATACACGGACGGTGAATAGAATGCAAAATCGGTGGGTGATGATTACAAACACAATAAGCAAGGTGCGAGGGGTGATTGGAAAGTTCTCGGTTTAACATAGAAATCATTGACCGAGAATGTGGGAATTTGGCCTGGATGTAGGGCAGCCTTTTTTATGAAGAAAGCAAACATCATTTTCGTTCTATAGCAGTAAAGGACGTCATAAAACTAGTTTCCACGAATGTTCCTTTCCGTGAAGCAGGGGTCGATAGTTCATCTAACATTTTTAAACATTTTTCATCGACCGGAATCAAGGGAATTTCATCCAGGAACATAAGAAATAAGACCTCAAGATTTTCATGCTTTGTCAATATTAAACGCAAAGTCACCAAAGCGATGAAGTTTTAGGTCTTGGTTCGAGCACGGGACATATATTGTCCTTTTTTGAGCCACTTGTGGCTTCAAAATGTTTATTTAATGAGAAAGAAAAATAGCCAAGAGTCTCCTACCCCACTCTTTCCGGAGTCTTATGAATCGATGTAATAAGAGCCCACCCTAAATCATAAGGTCACAATTTCTTTTAATATTGAACAAATCAGCGAATTTTCTCATACTAACTCTAATACTTGTAAGACACACATGATCGAATGGAAACAGTAACGCATAAACATAACTATTATAACGCTATGCAAAGTACATCTGGAAATGAAGTAATGCTGACTCGAACATTTGACCACATAATCATTGGCATATAAATTGACAAAAATACACAATTGCCTTGTTTAAGAAAAATCTGTTTTTATTGTTAAATTTTGTGAGAATAAAATGAGATAAAATAATCTCCTGAAATTTCCTTTCAATTATTACATCGATTTAAAACTTTTCATTCCAGTTGCTCTGTCAACAATAATAGACTAGTTCTGTCATTTATTCACGCTCTTCCCTTCAATCGATCTTCTGTTAGTTTTAATAATCGAATCATGCCGAGGCAGTCATATATCAATTGTAACACCACATCTGAAGAAACCGCAATGGATGAGTGAGTGATTGGGGTTTTACGGCTCCACTCAACCCATTCGGGTGATACGGGCGCCAGAACAGAAGGCCCGGGACCGGGGTTTTCCCCTACTTTTATCGATAAATCCCAAGGGTTCTTTATCCTGCATACCACCATAGGCAGTAGTACACAGCGCTCGGCCTTATTACGCAGTTGGGCAGCACTGCAGAATCACTGAAGAATCACAATTGTAATTCACAATCATAACGCCCGTGGCCTGATCGGGTCTCGAACCCGGGACCTCGACCCCCACGAAGAAACCGCAATGGGTATCACAGAATTATGCAATATAAGAGTGAATATTTTGAACGTATCCAAAAAATTCGATCATGCTGATGTTTTGTTTTTAATGAATTCACTATGTATTAAATAAATTGATTGAATTTATGCATATCTGTATTTTGTTGATAAGGTGTTTATTTTCCAGTTTAGCACACCCTTTGGATGTTCAACCCAAGTTATCCTTTATGTTTTTATGTATAGTCTGAGCAGTAATTGTCAGGTTTCATTTCACTGCCTGGATGGTGTGATCTTTTGCCCTGCATCGTCTTTTTGACATGGCTCGATGCCTCCTATGATCAAAGCACGAAATCACCTTTCGTGACATTGAGACAACACCACAAAGATGACCTTTAGCCAGTCTTCTTTCCAAGAATTTTCCACGGGTCTTAAATCTTAACATCCGGCAAGGAGGCCGCTGCCCCAGGCTCATTGCTTATTTGGGCGTGAAATTGCGCACTCTGTGTTTCCCCGATTTGATTTAACGATGATTACTCAACTTTGTGAGGACTCCAAGGTCAACATCTGCATACGCAATCATCGTTTACCTCACTCATGAAACAGATGCTCATTCTTAAGAGAGAAAAAAAATCCATGACCAGCGTCTTGAACATTTGTGTACTCCGCAATCATTGTGGTAATTCCATATCAATATTATATATTGAGTAAAACGTTAGGGAAAGAAATGATTGTCAGAGTGTTCAAAAGTGTCCAGAATGTGGTGACAAAACATGCGATCAATAATATATGACGGCTCGGTAGTCAAGATACAATGAACTTGATGATTCCAAGAAGCACCAATTGACCTGAATAGCGATGACCTGGGCCTAAGATTTGGTCTTTTTAGCTCTGCTTTCCGACGCCTAAACGCGGACAAGAGCAGCATTCATGGCGTAATGTGACCATTTTCTTGGAATTCTTTAAAAGCAACACCTTAGCCATAATTGTCCGACCGGGTGTGTCCTATAGGAATTATGCAATTAGTCCAAAGAGATTGTAGAGTTGGACTGACATAATAATGTAGATAATGCAATAAGTATGTAGCTTAGAGAGGATTACCACCTGAGCAAGCCAGTATAATGGGAATGCATATGACATGTGGTCGTGCTGCTGCTGATATGCATGTATCTCAAGATATATGAGACTCTTATGTATATCAACCTGTATAATATTGGTTATATTATGTAAGGCCTGACAAGAATGTGGAGCAGATATTACATATGGTTAACAAGCAATTACACGGTAGCGAGAGCGCGACACAGAATCCTTTTACGCAACTGCAATCAAGTTCTAAGGTGCAATGTCTTTTGGTTCTCTCCCCAATCACCCTTCCCTCGATCCGAATGTAGGGCCGAAGAATAGACAACAGAACAGCAAAGGCCACTATCATTGATCACCTCCAAAGTGGGGTTCTTATATGTGGCAGGCGCTGTGGCTCGAGTGGATATTGGACCTTGCTGCATAAGAGAGTTGCTTTACCCAGCATATGAAAGACGTCACATAAAGCTAGACGTAGACGTGATGGAGGACACAAATGGCCAATTAGTACAAAGCAAAAATCACACTACACGTCTGCTTTGACATCAGAAGGCTATCTGCTAAATTGAATATCTGCCTTGATGACGAAAACCCAAGCAAAAACGGATTGCAAAAGATTGCCAAGCAAAAGCACTGTTTTAGGTCATGGTGTTTCATATGCCGCACTGATTAGTAATTTGACGCAGATAGATATCGGCAAAACACGGTGTGCTTATTTGTATGCTTCTATAATGATAACATAGTAAATGGTATTGCTTCATTGTCAACCAACAGTCTTCACTCACATTCCATGCACCTCTACATGCACCTCACATTTCTAATATTTCCAATGCATTTGTTTTGAACGTACCTCATCAACTTCCATATTCTCTATCCGTCAGCTTCCTTCATCGCTCTCTTAAAGTGTCCATGACACTTCAAAATGTGTTTTTATATTGCATATTAAATGCATTTATTTATAAAATTGAACATTTTAATTGTTATT
>KB293080.1:3355-31944 GCA_000328365.1 Capitella teleta | reverse complement strand
TGAATACTCATCCAGTAACGGCTGAGCCTTGCTGATCCTTTCCAGCGTAATCAACCGGTTGGCACTCTCAAGCCGTGCCGATGCCATCTGCTGCAATGCGGCTCTCTGCTGTGCAATCTGCCCCTGTTCATCCACCAGCGCCGACAGAATCGAGGCAGACCCAACCACCGACACCAGTACCACCAGCACCAGAGACACACAACACAAAGAGGCCTCCACCAAACGGCCGTTATTCCATGCCAGTAACATGCGATCCGGCATAAACAGCAGGGTTGCCAGCTGGGTCAGGCACCCGCCAAGGGCAAACAGTAACGCAGTAACACCGCTACCCATACCAAGCAAGAACACAAACGTAGCGATCAAAGAAAAGGTGATGAGCAGTGCCCGAACCAGTGTCAGGCCGTGACTGGATGAATCATGTGATGTGGTCATATCTCGTTCTCTTTAAAGACTGACCACAAACGCTTTCGAGGGCGGTAAACGGTCAGGAGGCTCGAAATACTCAGAACGATATGAGTACGCCACAGCCTTACGACTGCAGCACTCCTGACCGCTCACCATAAACAGGGGATAAACGGCAGATAAATTCAATAGATGTTCGTTCCAAGCAAGGTTGCCAGCGGTTTCGAGGCCAGAGGCAATACAATAAGCATATCAAAAAAAACGCCCATGGACGATCAATAATCGTTGGGCGCCTTGCTCTTTTATCCAGTGTGACAAGTCACATTATCAATAATTGCTCAGAATGGAATGTCCTGGTCAAACTCATCGTATTCACCACCCTGTGCTTGTGTTGACGCCTGTGTTGAGTGTTGAGCAGGAGCCTGCCGGTTCGAGCCACCAGCAGACGCCTCGGCATAACCATTGGTCTGCCGTGGTTGATAATGATAAGCCTCGGCCTGTTGTGCAGCCCTGGCATCACCACTGTTACCACCACCAGCACTGTCCAGCATCTGCAACTGACCATTAAACGGATCAACCACGACCTCAGTGGTGTATCGGTCCTGACCGTCTTTATCCTGCCACTTTCGGGTCTGGAGCTTGCCTTCGATATAAACCTTGGAGCCTTTATTGAGGTACTGCTGGGCAATCTCCGCCAGCTTCCCGAAGATCACCACCCGATGCCATTCGGTCTTTTCCTGCTGCTGGCCGGTGTTCTTATCCTTCCATGCCTCACTGGTGGCCAGTGAGAGATTGGCCACGGCTGCACCCTGACCCGTAAACCGAACATCCGGATCGTCGCCCAGGTTGCCGATTAGAATTACTTTGTTGATGCCTCTACTCATTCTTAATCCTTGTTTGCACTATAGTTATGTCCGTTATGCGAATCCGATTCGCATAAGCAGAGTGGTTATACGCCGCCTATGTAGTAATCATTTATAGCGTCTTGAGCGTCCTTCTCCGTTTCTTCTACGTCTTCAAGTTTCGACATAGCCATTTCAATCATGGCGTTTCGTTCTTCTTCTGTAGCTACCGGAACAGGAATAAAATCTATTCCGGCACTTTTGAATAGCTCAACCATTTCGAGACTCTTTCGTACATTTATTGGGCTTGCTCTTTCCATTTCATTTCTCCATCAATTAACAATGTGCAAAGCGTATAACAAAGTTTTCCAGCGGACTGCGCCGCTGAAAACGGGGTTATGCGTATAAATTATTTCCATGCCCACGGCCCACCCGCAGGCCTCCAATCTATTTCCGCAACCGCCAAAACTTCTCAGCATACGATCGATAAACCCTCGTCCTCAGTTCGCCCAGTGGATAGACCAGCCTGACCAGATAATCACGGTTCCAGCCAGAAGGGGGTTTCAGTATTTCGGCATACAACGCTTCGCCCAAAACAGAAACCCGGTCACCTTGTTTGAACATGGGAGTCATGGTTTACCTCACAAACGCCAACTCCCTGACCAGCTCTGCTTCCTTGGCGTCGTACAACTTGCGCTGCAGATGCCTTAACACCGTCTGCTCCCACTCGTACAACATGGGTGCAAACCGATCAAACAGATCCTGCCAGTGTGTGGCGTAGACATGGGTTGATACATTCAAGCGCCGGGCCTGCTCGCTGACCGAAATCATCTTGCGACCGGAGCCATTACACCCCTTACAAAGTCGTCCCTGGTAAACACCGGTACCACCACAGGTTTTATGCCTGTTTTCAAACACCACATCATCCACCAGCAACCTCACCAGTTGATGCAGCGTTTTGCACCAGTTGCGTTCATCCTCCGTTAATGCGTTGGCCCTCTCGACACTCACACCCTTTAACCAAACATTCATATACCGGCAAATCGCTGAATAATCCTCATCGTCGAACAGCTTCTTTGCATAACCCTGAATACCCATATGAGCCATGGCGTATTGTTCCAGTGGCACCAGCGCCGTGTGGTCTCCGGAATATTTATACAACCCCAGATAGACCGGCCCCGGATTACACCCCGCTAAACCGGCAGCAATGTCTTCCGGCGTTAAGTCGGGTATTCCACCAACGACCGTATCAAACCGCACATTTTTTGGTTTTAATCTCGCCATCGCCATTGCTGCCTGCATGTTGCTTACCCTTTTTTCTTTTTGCCCGGAAGCGTCGCCGGATTGATCGGGTTAAATGGCTGGCCATTAATATCCCGGCTGATCAACTCAAACGTCCGGATCTGGCCACCGCTCGCCAGAAATTCAGCCACATGCTGATCAATCTCAGACCGAAGCTTTGCTTTTGCCTGTGGGTTCAACTCCATCGGGCGACTTTCCAAACTGTGATTCCATGCGCCTAAATTCATTATTCTGTTCCCCTGCAGATCAAGATGATTCCCAACAGCGCCAGCAGCACCGAGAGCCGATTAACGACTTGGGTCTGCTGGCGAATGTTCATACCCGACAATTCCTGACCGTTTCCGCCGTCCAGCGACTGGCCAAAAACTTATTGATCGGGTCTTTCAATACATCAGTCACGCTGCGGGTCGTAGTGTCCGCATGGCGTAACACACGAGTCACGGAATTGGGTGAAATACCGTACTGCAGAGCAATCGCCCGATTCGTCAGCCCCTCACGCTTGAGCGCCTTAATCGCCAGCTTGTCGTCGTGAGTCAATGTTTGCTGAGAACGTTTGATACCCAGCTTCTTCCTGTGATACCGGACACCATCCACGGTCATGCCAACAGCCCTGGCTATCTCCACATCGGTTTTTCCCTGCTGACACATCGCTAATATTTGCTGTCTGCTTTCTGCTGATTCTCTGATCGTTGTCATAAGCCCACCTTATGCTCCGTTATAAACCTGCTCTCATTCGCTTTAATGCCTCAGCACCGCTCATACGCTGGGGAATACCCTGTTTGTCCATTTCCTGCTGAACCAGAAACTGACCATACCGTGTCGCTTTTTCTTCTTCCGACTGCCGGCGCATATCGGTTAATGCGGCAATCGCCTCACCGCGCAGATCCGCACCACGGATGGTGTCGTCCACCAAATGCTGATAGGCGTCAGTGAAAATCTTCTTCAACCGCTGCACCTGAATATCACCAGACGCTGAGCGTATGCCATGCCAACCCACACGACGACCGGCCAGATAAACCGCCTCATGGCTCCAACGGTGCTGGATAACTTCATGACTGTGGTTACAAGCCTCTTGCCATGCCTCTTCCATACCTGGCAAACCCAGCTCATTCAGGTCAGGCTGACAGCACTGAATCAAACGGCCAATACTTGGCAGCCATTCACCCTTGCAAGCCGTGGTTAAACCATTTTTGATTTGTCGTGCAGTCAAACGACGAAAGTCGTCATCGCTGTACAGTCGTTTACGCTCATGATCTTCCCAACCAGCAATCTGTTTCTCGTACTTCAAGAACTGACCGGGGAAACTGTTTTTCAGCTCCAGGAATACGCCGTTAATGATCCGTCCCTGATCCTCAGTACTGAGCTCGCTGAACACCTGAACCTGACGATCAGCTCTGGCCTGTTGCAGATCCGCCACGTTATTGCTGGTTCCGGTTGCCATATCAGAGCCCGTCCATCCAGTCGAGGTTGTTGATGTATTCCTGTTGGCTACGATGTTGCTGACCAGCTGATCCATGGTTTTCATGATGATTCATCCCGAAGTGGTTACCGGAGGCTTTCAGGCACTTGCCGTTCAGCATGGCGAATTTTTTACGCAGGGTGGCAGGGCTCTGGATATTGGTTTGCCAGAAGTCATCCTGGTTGCACCAGTTGAATACCGCGGCAATCTGCTCAGGGTCACGGCCATCGATCTCGCGCATCTTGCGAAGTTCATCAGCCCAGTTGTTCAGGTTGCGGCGTTTTTCCTCCGTTCCGTTGACCGCATCGATGCGCTGAGCCATGAGCAGGGCAAACGCCATATCGGCCTCAGTGAACTTGTGGGAAGGTTTACGGGTTTTGGTTTTTGGTTGGTCAGTGGGTTGGTCACTCTGGCTGACCATTTCCGTGGCGTCAGGAATATGGTTTTCAAGCACGGGTTGATCAGCCTGGTTAACCATCTCGTGCAGTTCAACGGAATGGTCATCAGAAACAAATTGTTCAACCGGAGTCGTCAGGACGGGAGTCGTGACGTTATCTTTTAAAGTATTATTATTATCTTTATCTATTGTAGTGGTTGAATTCGACTCGCTTATGGTTGAATTCGACTCACTTATGGTTGAATTCGACTCGCTTATGGTTGAATTCAACCATATTTGTTTTTTGGCTTGTTTCTTAGTAGCTGCTGCCTGCTTTGAAGGGCTCTCCAGTAACCATTCACTCACGTTAATATTGATCGACAACTTCTGATCATTACCATTGACTGAGCGGTTTAGGATCTTGCGATCAACCAGAGAGAGAATCACCTTACGGCAATTGCTCTTCTCAATACCGGTCATCAGCTCAAACTGGCTCAGGGCAATCCAATCCTCTGTTTTCATATACCCATAGGTTTTACGAAGCACCACCATCAACACGGCATACTCACGGCCAGAGAGCTTGTATTTTTTCACCTGCATCAACTCTTCCAGCAGGCCATGAGCTATACGTGTATGGCCGTCGTCCATAGTGACCCTCTTTACCGGTGTCGCTTCAGCAGACGCACTGGAGACCGGTTTGAATTCAACGACCGACCCCATCAGTAACACTCCTCTAACTGGACACTCATGCGCTTAACGTTCATAATCACCTCGTACCTGTTTAAAATCCTATGCAGATCAGGTCCCCCTGAATAAGCCGCTGCCCACCAGCGGCTTTTTCTTATCTGCTTTTCTTGTAAAAAGTTGTCCCCATTTGCTGACATGCATTCACTGACTGTTTGATCAATACTGTTCATACACGCCCCCTGTTATGCCGCACTGCCAGACCGATGTTGTTTGGCAAACTCGCGGATCTCTTCAGCTGTTACTGCTCCGTTAGTGAGCCGTTCAATAAGCTTTGCGCTGCCCGGTGGAATCAGGCGAACCTTTGAACCATCCACCAGCGGCCAGCAATAAATGGTCTTAACAGACACGCCAATTTTTGCTGCAAGCTTTGTGGCAGTTGGCTTTTTTTCTGCTTTAATCGAAGGCGCGCCGCGTCGATTTTCTGGAAGCCCGCCGATCAACTCATTACAGAGTTTTTCGTAAGGGGAGATAGTCATAATATTATCCATAAATATAACGTTTGTTATATTAACTTGCGCTGCCAATGGCTTTCAATAGAAATATGACTATTAGAAGAAAGCAAAGAGAATACTGGTAAAATAAAGATCTGCATTTAGGGTATAAACAGATATGGACACCATTGGTGATAGATTACGATTCGCTAGGGAATCTGCGAATGATCGTCTTGGCAGGAAGTTTAAAATAACGCAGAGTGAGCTGGCGGACATGATGGGCGTCACCCAGCCATCGGTGAATAAAATAGAAACCAATAAACTGAAGCGCGGTGAAATCGACGTAATCAAGTTGATGGATGCGGCTAAATACCTGAAAGCCTCTTTCCTATGGCTGGCCACTGGCAATGGCTCTATGGAGCAGGAAGATTCAAGACTGCTTCAGGATCTGGAGTTTCAGAAAGGGTTTCCCGTTTACTGGCCTCAGGATCTGAACAGTTCTGTAAGGCAACCACAGTTCTATATGAATGCAGCACCACTACTGCACGAACGGTTATCAAAGAATGCGTTTTTTACCCTGGTGAATGACGATGGCATGAACCCGCACATCAATATGGGGGATCTGGTGCTGGTTGATCCGGGCGGATCGCTGCAGGTGGGAAGTTATGTTCTGGCAAGAATGCCCGGGCAAAAGAACCCAATGCTGCGCCGAATTGTGGAGAATGAAGAGGATGGTTACTTGCTAAAGGCCATTAACCCGGACTTCAAAACCCGCGAACTGGAAAAGCTGGACGACCTGATTGGAGTGGCTGTTGAGTTTCGTTCTTTTCTACTTCCAGCCATCAGCTATAAAAGCGAACTGGGGGGCGGGCGACCGCTGAATATCATTGATTTTAAAAAGGGCTGATTCAGCCCTTTCTGCTTCTTAACTCCGCCACCAGCTCTTTATGCTGTTTATTTTGCTCCCGTCGTCTAAAGCTGGCTGACTGAGCCCAGCACAACAATATCCCGATAATAAATCCCACAGGCCCAAAGGCCACGGTCAGGCCTACCGTAAATCCCAGCAACACCAGATAAACGGTTATTTGCCACAGAATACCCATGCAGAAATCCTCTCTCTAATTAATCGATTTTAACACCTTCAATAAAATCATGCACATACGTACACCCTGTACGTATAACAGAAAATATTTCATAAAATAACTTTACGTATAAATATAACAATCGTAATATTTACCCAAGCCAACAGGGATCACCAAGATGAACACCCGAACAATAACAACAGACCATTTTCAAGCACTGCCAAGCAACCTGCTCAGCCATCGTGATACACAAACGCTGGTAGAAATGGCCAAGGGCAGCAACGCGAGAACAATGGCTGATGCTATGGGTGTAACAGTAGAAACAGCTCGAACTTACATGGGGCGTGTAAACGACAAGCTGGGTGTGAACGACAAAGCTGCAGCCGTCTGTCGGGGCTTCTGCCTCGGTATTCTCAAGCCGCTTTGCCTGCTGCTGGTGGTTAGCCAGATCTCAATCGGCATTACCCCGAACCAACCCACCCGTCCGGTACGGAACTCGCCAAGGGT
The DNA here is from genome assembly GCA_000328365.1 of Capitella teleta. Taxonomy (NCBI): domain Eukaryota; kingdom Metazoa; phylum Annelida; class Polychaeta; family Capitellidae; genus Capitella; species Capitella teleta. Next base: position 24,796 of record KB293080.1, on the reverse strand, counting down.
GGTGCGCGTGGTTCGCTCAGGGCGCTCGATTCGTGATCTGTCGGTTATCCGCATCTGATCTGCATAACAGAGGGTTACACCATGAAACATTGTGTTATTCGTCATCGTCATTTTAAAACCGTCATGGGTCAAATAATGGCACTCAGACAGAAAGGCTATAAAGCCCGCTGGAGCTGCAAGAAAGAGGGCACGTTGTGGAGAGCCACCAGCACCACACCCATTGCTTATTCCGTTGAAGAACTGCAGGGGGCAACAGCATGAATGCGTTTCAGAGAAAGATGGCGGAACAGTTGGCGTTGATCGGCACTCTGGTGATGGATATCAACAACCGGGAAGATTCAGATGATGAGTTTCGCGCTTATATGAGGCTCCACGGCACGGTTAATTCTCTTTGTGTTGATCTTTCCTCTATCACTTACGACAACGGTAAATCCACGGTCAACACAATGTTTACCAGCAATACCATTATGAAACCTCAACGTCAGGAAAAACCATTCCACGGAGATTGCACCATTGAACAGATGGTGAACGTCTTACACGAGATCCGCCAGGCATTGATTGAAGGTCGTACAGATCATGAAAGCCATAAACACACTGCAACAACAGATTCTCAGCATCCTGCCACAACAGGACTGGATGAGCGGAACGGAACTCATGGTTCATTTCTCACGCCAGCAGCGAGCCTTTGCCATGGATCGGCTAAAGGAACTGGTGGACAACCAGCAGGTGCAGTTTCGCCCATGGCGTGACCAGGGCGTATCGGTGCCGATGTTTAAGCGTCCGGTGCCAGAGCATGGGCAGATCAGTATTTTTTGAGGGATAAGCCAATGAAATCCACCAAACAGTGGGTGTCCATCCAACAAACAACAAAAAAACCAAAAGCAATCTTGTCATGGTCACTTTATGTTGAATGCCCAAATTGCGAAGAAGATTTTGATTTGGCTGAAATGGATGAAGGAGGATTTTTTTCAACCCGGATTTTTAATTATCGATGGAGAGATCTCGAGGATGTCGAGATTGATTGCCCTCACTGTAAGTATGAAATGCAGCTGGGCGAGGTTGAGTACTAAGGAAGTTTTTGAAGTAAAAGCTGGGGTGCTTGATGACCACTCGATTTGCATTAATAGCCAGTGCTACAGCCTGGATAACCGAGCAAACTCTGCTTTTTCTTCGATCGGTTTGCTCACACCGCTTTTGAAATGGTTTGTATGGTTCATTGATATGCAGCAATTCATCCAACTCGGCTGGCTGCGCAGAGACCACTTCTGCAGCCTGAAGGGCATGCCAAAAGAGAGTTTTAAAAAGCTGCGGGTAGACCTGCAGCTCACCCGAAAAGACTACTACACCAAACGCGCCGCCGATGGTTGCGTGTGGGTTCACTGGGAACGGTTTGACCAATGGCTGGAAAAAAACGCATATACCAAGGCATAGAGTTACCAGCCGGAGTTCGGGTCAGGGGTAACCGGCTGCAGATCACCTTTACCTGGTGCGGTGAACAGCAGCACATCACCCTGCCCATGGAAGCCAGCCGTAAAAACATTACCTATGCCGGCGGCCTGGTACAAACCGTTAAACGTGAAATCGACCTGAACCTGTTCGACTGGGAGAAACACTTCCCCAACCATAAATACGCCAACGGACAATTGGCACTGCCCGCCAACACCCTGATCGGTCAGCTGCTGGAGGAATACATCGTCAGCGCAGAGCACGAGTTGGCCGGTGTTACCTGGGACCACTACAGCTACTACATAGCCACCTTTATGAAACCGGCATTTGGTGGCATCCCGATTAACGACTTTCAGGCCGCGCACGCGCGGCAGTGGGTAAAACAGAACAACCACCTGAGCAGAACCACGCTCAACAGCTACATGGCCCCGTTGCGCTCAGCACTGAGAGAAGCCGTCTTGGATGGAAAAATAGAGCGCAATGTGCTGGATCGGTTTGTCTGGCCCAAAGAGTCCAGAAAAGTGCAGGAGGCCAAACGGCAAAAAGAAGAAAGTGGCGAAGTCGATCCGTTCAACCTGGATGAGATCGGCGCGATCCTCGCGGCCTGCAAAAACCGGCCACAGGAACACAACATGATCATGTTTGGTTTCTGGACCGGGCTGCGACTTGAGGAACTGTTTGCCGTGCAATGGGGTGATGTGGACTGGATCAACGGCACGATCCGCATCCAGCGAGCCCTGATCAAACGCAAGGGCTACAAAAGTAACGGTCAGCGAACCGCCAACCATACCGAAATCAAAGGCCTGAAAACCTCCGGTAAAGGCATCTGCCGACGTGAACTGGTATTGATGCCGGACGCATTAAAGGCACTGATGGCCCAGAAGCCACACACATACCTTATTGGCCTGTGGATCTTCCACCATCCGAACCAGAACAACCACTGGCAAAGCGCCAACCAGTTCTATAACGCCTGGGTCCGACTACTGAAAAAAGCCGGGGTCCGCCACCGTAGACCCTACCAGATGAGACACACCTGGGCATCGATAATGCTGGCAGCGGGGGAGGATGAGGCATTCGTCGCCAAAATGCTTGGGCATGTAAACACCGAGATGGTGCGGAAAACCTACCGCCGGTTTATTCCCAACGGTGAAGGGCAGGGCGGCTATCGCTTCCGGAATGACTGGGGTCAGGCTGGGCAGGATTTGGAAGCCAAGGACAATTAATGAACACTGTAACTGTTAACAGCTATTTTTGCGGCGCTGGCCTGATGGATATCGGCCTGATGAATGCTGGCATTGAAATTAACCAGGCTTTTGAGCTGGATAGGGATGCCTGTAAAACGTATCGGCACAATATTGGTAACCACATTGTTGAGGGTGACCTTACTAAGCAGCTGGTTTTAGAGCAGGATACCAGCCATGGCATGGTCTTCACCTATCCCTGCACAAAGTATTCAACCATTGCAGACATTCACCAGACCCGAACCGGTGATGAATTATTTCTGCATGCTTTGCGTCACCTGGCTATTGCCCGGCCAGAGTTTTACATCGTTGAAAATGTGCCAGGCATGAGAGCGTTTCCCATCGTCATGGAGGCAATGACTCGTCTGCCTGATTACTACGTTCAGGTTTTTTGCCCGGTTCAGTCTGCCCAATGGCTCCCACAGCGGCGCAATCGGTTGATCATTGTTGGCACCCGTCGCCAGTTCAGCATAAGGCCACCAGAGAATACACGGGCAGTTAAACTGGTTGATATTCTCGAAACAGATCCGAGAGTAACACTGCCAAAATCCATTAAAACAAGAATGAATGGTGGATTCAGAGATTTACCGATCATTTCCGATCCTGCAAACGACGATATTGCACCGACCTGTGTCGCCCATTACGCAAAAGATAAAAGCACCAGGCTAGTAAAAGATAAGAGTTTTCCCATGGGCGTTCGCCCTTACTCTGTCAGGGAATACGCAAGGCTTCAGGGCTTGCCCGATTCGTTCACCTTCCCGGTATCAGATACTGCTGCTTATCGCCAGATCGGCAATGGTGTCTCTGTGCCTGTTGGTGAATGGATTGGCAGAGAAATGAAACGTTATATGAACAAAGCAGCATAACTTAAAACACAGCACTAAAACCCGCAGGAACCAAAATGAAATCATTACACTTTAAAAACCTGACCATCTACACCTTCACCAAGCCATGGGCCACCACCGTGGATGATCTGGAAACCCGCTTAAATGAAAAACTGTTCAGAAGTTGTGAATCTCAGGACTTTTGCACCTATGGCTTTGTGCCAGCACTGGGCGGATCCACCAGCACCCTGGTGCATTCCGTGAATGGTTGCCTGTTCATCGCCGCAAAAAAACAAACCAAACTCATGCCCAATTACGTGATCAATAGCGCCCTGAACCAGAAGATTGCCCAAATAGAACAGGAACAGGATCGGCAGGTATCCAGCAAAGAGAAGAAGGCCCTGAAAGACGATGTGATCATGGAACTGCTTCCCCAGGCATTCACGCAGGACAAAGACACCATTGCCTATATTGACACCATCAACCAGCTGCTGATCATCAATGCCAGCAGCCACAATGAATCTGAAGAGCTGACCAGCTTGCTTCGCTATGTACTGGGAAGTCTCCCCATTGTGCCCATCATCGGGGAAACCTTACCACGCCATCAGTTCACCGAGTGGGTAAAAGACAACGAACCCGAAGGGAAATTCACCCTGGGCTATAACTGCAGGCTGATAGAGCCTGTGCCAGATGGTGCAGAGGTAACCGCCAAACGGGAAGAGCTGATCTGTGATGGTATCAGCACTTATCTGGAGGATGGCATGGTTATCACAGAACTGGGCTTCGGCTGGGATGACCGCCTGACCGGTGAAATAAAAGAAGACCTCAGAATCACCAAACTGAAATTCACCGATGAAGTCATCCAGCAGCTGGACAATGTGGAAGCCGAAACCCGTGAACAACAAATGGATGCAGACCTCTACCTGCTCACCAGTGAACTGAGGGCCTTCACCACTGACCTGATGGCCGTTTTCAATAAGCAGAGTGAGGCAGCGTGATGGATGGCCAACAGTTCCCAGCAATTGAATTTGTCAGGTTCAATAACAGAAGACATATAAGAGGCGCTGATGCTGCTCAGTTCAAAGTCATCGAAGAGGCTGATGGTGATTACGATCTGCTCTGGATGAGCAAAAAAGATATCCAGGCAAATATCAAAAACTTTCCCCATGCGGCAGCTGAGCTGCTGAAAGGGTTAGCTCATTACTAAGCTAAGGGCTGGATCACCAGCCCACAGGTACACCCAATGCTTTCAGATATCACTATTCCTAGATGCCCGGAATGCAACCAAGACGCCATGCTTCACAGATGCTTCAGCCACATACCAGGCAAAGAAAGTTTCAAAAAAAACGGCTGGTATTGTGAAGAGTGCAACGCTGGCCCTTACCAGCTTGGAAGTATGACCGAGCAAAAAGCCGCTGAAGCAGCAAAACAGTTATTGAGTCAGGACAACAAATGAATGAGTTAGTCATAGAAATCGGCGCATTAGCCAAGCACCTGAAAGAACAGCTTGCGCCTTATGATCTGCCTGAACGATTTGTAAATCATGCTGAGAAGATCAACCATTCAATCACCATGCTCTATCTGAATGGCTACGTACCAGAATCGCAACAGGACCGCATGAGAAAGAAACTGGTGCAATCCATTAGCCAGAAGATTGACCAACGGAATAAAGAGAAAGTGTTGGAGGGTAAGGCGTGAGCATTAGAGAAAGACGCCTGAAAGAATGTTATGACTCTGCCCTGTTTGGCATTGAGCAGGCTATTGATGCCCTGGATAAAGCAGGCTCCAACTCGTTAAAGGGTAATGCTGAACACTTACACCAAAAAGTGTTAACGCTTCGCAAAACCATGTTTTACCCATATCCGGGCGACACTAATGATAAGCGCTCACATGAAAACTGGAATAGCTGGATTCCTGCTTCCGATCCACCAGCAGAAGGTAGGCGAGTCTTGCTCATGCTAACCACTGGTGAGGTATGGGCCGGTCATTATTTCCAAGAAGGCTGCACACCTGAAGACGCCATTAAATTAAGAGAAGCAAATCACGCACTGGCAGCCGAGAAAGAAACCGTTGAATCATTGTTAACAACGGCAATGGAACTTATTAGAGAACAGGGTTTTGAAGATGAGTTTTTTATCAGGCGAGGAAAATTAACCCAATGAATATAAAGCATATGTTGTTAAAGCACATAAACGAAATGGAGTGCGATGTTATTCGTTTACAGTCTGAAATAGAAACACTCAGAACCAGAAAAGAAACCATTCAACAAGAAATGATCCGCCTGAAAACAAAGCTGGCGGCAATACCGAAAGAGAGTGAATAACGAGTATCAGACCGGCCACCAGCGCCGGTTTTTTTATACGACATACTCCTGTTTATTAAACGACTATTAACGTTTTAGTACACATTTTTTTCATTGAAAATTATGTCAAAATTATGACAATTTGTCGTTTATCACTTTTAAGTTGTTGATTTTATTAGGAAATTATGAGCACTCCTAATGGTCTTAGCCCGTACCTTCTTCCCCCAGAAGTGCGGGTTTCTTTTTGCCTGCTATCTCCTTATCTATCAATACCTTAGCCTTTATCTATGTCTGCATATGCAGACTATTACTGGTCGGTCAGAAAGGTATATTTAGGTCTATTTTGGTACAAATTTTATGACAAGATTATGACCGTCATAAGTCCCATGTGTACCAAATTGAGGGCTGTCATAAGTCCCATGTGTACCAAACTAATTAAAAAATGGGTGGTCTAACCGATCATCTAATTAATGGATTGTTTTCTGGTGGGGGAAACATGGCTACGTTTGTTGAGGTGGTGCAGGCCAGTGGGGCGATAAAAATAAAAGCGCTTTGTCGGGTCTGGCGAGAGGGGAAACAGGTTAGTAAAAGTAAAACGTTCAAAACCATGGAGGAGGCTGAGGCGTGGGCCGGTGATGTTGAGCATGATATGAAAGTTGAGATTGCCCAGGAGAAACTGGAAAAAGTTTCTGAGCCGGTTTCTGACTTCAAGCCGTTTGACCATTGTGAAACCATCGGGGATTTAATTAAGAATTTTGCTGTGTCCCTGAAAAATTTGCAGGCGATGGGTAATGAATCGTTCTTGCTGTTGCGTTCCGATGATTTTGAAAACTATTTTGAAAGGCGGATTAAGAAAGAGGGGGCCAGTAAAGCGGAGATTGACGTGGAGATCGATCTGATTTATTCAATGTTTCGGTTCAGGGATCAACTGACGGGAAAGCGGGAAACGAATCTGGTGCAGATGGCCATTACAGAGCTCCGCACCCGGGGATTGATGGATTGATGGATTGACTGGTCGGCTGGCCTTGTTTTGGGTTGCCGATTCGATATAGTGCAGGGGCGCTCTTGTGTGGCATAATGCCACCGTCACCTGACCAGCCTTAGTAAGCTGCAAAAGGGGACGTCAACCTTCAGGACGACTGGCATTCTGTGCCGGGTGTCTTTGTGCCATACAAGAGCGTTTTTACGCGAAAGTACAAAGGGGCTGCTTTTGGGCTTTACTAAGCGCCCGGCTCCACCTCTTTTTTTAGTGCCTCCATTCGTTGTTTTATATCCATCAGTTCCATATTCAGGGCTCGGCGCTGGGTAACCAGTTGCAGGCGGGTTTGGTGATCTTTGGTGTTATTTTCGATCATGGCCAAATTCTCCAGGTGTGCGGAAAGATTCCGATAAAGCTGATCCAGCCAGAGTGGCTCTGGCGTGCTCGTGTTGTCGTCCATAGGCTGTCTCGTATGGGCGAACAATCAGAATAGAATAAAATTCGGCTGGCTGGCTGGCTGGCTGGCTGGCTGGCTGGCTGGCTGGTCAAGCGTATGAACCACAGAGATCACAAAGCCCACAAAGAAAAGACAAAAGCCTTTATTTATGGTTCAACATCAAACCGCTGGCCGCTTCACACCTGCTGGCCATTCTGGGCGCCATGACTTATCTGGAAAACCTGAAGAAAGGGTTCTGGCTGGGTTGCGGAGTTTGGCGCGGTAGGCTTTGATCTTTTCGATGTTTTCCGGCGTTTCAGGGAAGTCAGGCACCAGTGCGCGGTCTGTTATGGAAAGCTCTCTCATTGCCCATTCTTTTTCAGCAATGGATCTGCCATCAGTCCATGTTCCATCATCGTTGGCAATGTCATCAGGATGCTTACGTTCAGATTGCATCGGAATCATGCCTTCAGGACATACGGGACTTTCCCGCATATCAATAAATTGCTCATTGGTGCCGGATATAGAAAAAACATGCTTATTCATTAGATTAGACTCCGACTCTCCAAATATGAACACGACATTTAGCCGACGTAATGCTACCTCCTGGCAAAGGAGAGCCAGTATTGAACCCAGCGTCAGCAACACGACTGCTTCCAGTTTGTACAATGATACCTTCCCCTTCCACATAAGAGGCCATGGTGCCAAACCCCCCCCGGTCATAAATAAACCCTGTCTGCCCCCATTTTCCTTCCTTGAGCACTTCTGCCAAGCAAAATACCGAAGTACTACTACCAAAAGGGTTCGTTTTTAAATACCTGCTATTTATAGTCACTGTTTCAAAATCCAACAATGCATAGCCAGTAATGGGTATTAACCCATCAACTTGGGATTGATTGTAGGTTTCCGATTTAAGATAAGAGTCCCCAACCATTGGCACATTGAGATTCTGGCGAGTCTTAACCACATCACCCGGCAAAAACCCACCATCCGTTTCAAAAACAAATTCCTGCCGGCTTGACCATCCGCCATTGAGGTTGGTACGCAGCACCATCTGCCCATCAGAGGACAGGTGCAGTACTTCCTGCAGCATGTCCACATTCTGGGCGGTGAGACTGCGGGATTCACCGGAACCGATCACCACCGCTTCATCGGCACCAAAACTGATGGCGCCGGCGGCGGTGTGCCGATAGAGCACCGTTTTATTGTCCAGGGTGATGACGTTGCCGGTGTCGGGGGTGTAATTGATGGTGCCTGCCAGATCACCACCGGCTTTCGGGTAGGCGGCATCGGCGGTGGTTTTGGCTGATTCTGCCAGATCATAAGCGGACACGGCTTTGTCATTCACCAGCCTGACCGCATTGGGCGTGGCTGCTGTGACCGTGCTGGCACTGGTGATGTTGTCCAGCAGTTGCACCACCCCTTTTGCAGAGAGTGTTGCTGTGGGCAGGTCATCAGCGGTGTGGCTGTGCAGCTTTAACGCATAGCCACTGGGCGCAATGCCACCCAGTTTGGCCGAGTCTGCTGCCGTGCCGGTTTTGTCCAGCTTGTTGGTTTGCAGGTTGGCAATGGCGGCATCGGTGGGTGCTTTGTCGGATTTATTGTTTTTTATTTCCGTCAGGGTGTCGTTCAGCTCTGCCCGGAACTGTGCCCCTGGCAGATTATCAATGTGGTAATCAGGATTGGCCATGCTGTTGCTCTCCGTAGCTGATCGCCAGCCAGTTGCAGGCACGGGCAACGCCTGCATGACTGCTGTTGAACCAGCGGATATCAAAACCATTAAAGGTGGAATGGGTGATGCGGTGATAGTCGCCAGGCTCTAAGTCCTGCCCGGTGATGAATATTTTTGCTTCGGCCATGAACGGCGTGGCGTACTCGATGCGCTTACCCGCTGCAGGTATGCTGATGTTTTCCTGCTGTTCCTGCCGGTCCGGCACATCGGCCAGCAGTTTCAAACCGGAAATGGTGCCCACGGCTACGGGGGTATCGGTGAGCAATTGCACCTGCAGCTTGAACGCACGGGAACGGAACTCCCCCAGAACAAACTCCGTCCAGGGTGACCAGTTGGCGGTTGGGCTGGCGGGGTCGTCTTCGGTACGGCTGACAAAGTATTGCAGGGTGGTGTTGCCGGGCTTTTCACCGTCGAACTGTGGCCAGTCGTCAATCGGATCCAGTCGATCATCAATCAGATCCTGTTCATAGACTGAACCGTCTGCCTCCATCTGCAACCGCACGGTGAACACGCCACCCAAGTCCAGCGGTTGTTCCATGGTGTACGATGGCGGCTGGTTGTTGCTGGCATCGTCCTGCAGGTTGATGACCGAACCGGTGATGCTCGCTTTGTTTTTATCCCCGGGCCATGTGGTGGGTTCATCCCGTACCAGTATCCGGTTGTAGCCGATGGAGTCCGCCATATTGCTGACCACGGCGGCGGCATTATCAGACCATAAGCCCTGACTGTTGACCGCTTTGATCAGGTAGGTGCCATTCAGCAGCGCCACCGAAATAGAGGTGGTGTTGCCGGTGAGGCGATCCGCCAGCCGTGAGGCCGTTTCCCACGTGGCATTACTGCCGGTTTTGGGGGTATAGCGTATTTGCACAAAGCCAGCGCCATAGATATCTTCAGCCGGTTTTGCCCAACTGAGCACGGCCTGATTGCCCAGGGCTCTCAGTTGCAAATCGTCAATGTCTGCCGGTGCCAGTTCATAGCCAAAGCTGATGGTGGTCCAGCCACTGACCTGACCGTTCCAGCGTGACCGTACCCGAAATTGATAGGTGCCAGGCAGCAGTAAGGGTAATGGTTCATTGGTTTCATAGCTGGGTGAGGCATAGATCCGGATACCATCGGACAGCACTTCCACATCAAAGGTTTGCGGCCGGCCATCGGAGGTTTGCCAGTTCAGTGTGCCGGTGCTGCCCGGGCTGGCGTTGCTGGTGTCAAAGGTCAAATCGGTAGGGGCTGGCAGTTCGTTGATCAGCTGAGAGACCGACGACCAGCCAGAGATAAAGGCACCGGCGCGGGCTCTGACGGCGATGTTATAGAGTCCGGGCTTTAACCAGTCCAGCCACATCAGCCGTTCGGTGGTGGTGCTGTTCCACAATACCTGGTTGTTACTGTCGGCCACGGTGACTTCCCAGCTCTGGCCAGCACCGGCCCAGGTGATAAAGCCCCAGCGATCAAACGACGGGTCAGCCGTAAAGGTCAGCTCTGTTGGCTGGTCGGCGGCGAATACTTCAAACTCCGTTTGCAGCCATTCGGATTTCTTACCATAAGGGGGAATGGCCCGCATTCGTGCCGAATGGACACCGGCATCCAATGAAGACAGCCGACAACTGGCCGCCGTACCACGACCTGCCGCCAGCCATTGTGTACTGACGGTTTTGCATTCGGTTTCATAAACGATGGATTCAGCGGGGAAGCTGGCGGCGCCTTGTACTTCTGCGACTATTAACGCCGATGCGGGGTAAACGCTGTTATCAACATTGGCAGCAATACCGGTCAGGGTGACTTCAGGCACGTTGCAGGTAAAGGTGCCCATGGCCGCTGGTGATTTCACATCAAACCGGTTGATGGCCACAATGGTGGCGCGATAGTTACCCGATTCCGGATTGTTCAGCCTGACCTGCTGGCTTTTCGGGTTAGCACTGAGCTTTTCCACCCACTGACTGTTCACTTCCTTTTCAATCAGTACCTGGTATTCATAGATTGAGGATGGATTGGCGTGTTGCCAGCTCACCCGTACTTCCCAGATGTTATCCACTTCCAGTTCATTCATCTGGATATTAGTAACGGGGGCCACTTTGGTTGGGTCTGGCAGGTTTACATCCGGCGGCAGAATGGGCACTTTGCCGATGATATCTGTCCAGACGGTGGGTGAATCTTCCCGTAATGTAAGGGTTACGCCTCTTTCTGGGTCCAACTCCCAGCCTTCCACCACACACTCTTTATGATCAAAGCCAATACTGGGCATGTGCAGTTTAATGTTGCGCCCCAGGTGGCATTCAAACGCCCGCCAGTTGCAGGGCACGGTGATCACCGGCAAGCGGGCGCGGGCAATGTCGTTGGCGGCTAACCGCTGGCACTGATAGGGGCTGTGGCAGAATTCAAGGTCTAAATCTTTGGTGAGCTCTTCGCCATCGTCGGCCAGCATGGTTTCTGAATAGACCTGGGGAAAGTCGACTTCCTGAAACTTGCCTTCTGGCCAGACGTGTTTGCCCTTGCAGGTATTGATCAGGCTGCGCCGATCCGGCTGTGGTTTGACCGACACATCGCCAATAATGTCATCTTCGGTTAACACAAAATCAGCAGGGCCGTTATAGGCACCCACCTGAAAACCAAATTTGCCGTACAGATAGGTCAGTTTGCCTGCTGCGGTTACACGGATTTTATCGATGACCTGTTTATGGGGCTCGTCAAAGTTGAACGCACCGTTGGCGGTGTAGCGGGGTTCTTCTTTGCCATCACCGGTGGCGACCATTTCGGCGCAGATGGGGCGGGTGATGTCGAATGATTCAAAATCAATTTCATCTTCTTTTGCGCCGAAGTGTTGCTGCAGGTAGGTGAGTGTTGCGTCGGAGGACAGTGAAGGATTTACAACCGGTTTATCGTCAATGAACTTTATATAAGCTGACTGGATATCGGTGGTTACCAGTGTTCCATGCCTGGCAGAATATGAATCAACAATGACCTTACTGTCTGGTTGATTTGCTGATGAGGCTAAATTTTTATACAGGCGGCTGTCTTCATCCCATGAATATACAATGTTTGAAAATCTACCGTTAATCCGGTGGCCGATAGAACCATTACTGTTCAGTGCGCCTATAATCAGCGCTTCAAATACGTAAACCTGTGGCTGAATACTTCCGGTATCCGATGCAACCAGCTTGTCATTTAGGTAGAAATTGAATGCTCCATCATAAGAAAGCCTGAATTTGTGAATTTCATTAGCCGTTACCACTGCCTCAGTGACTGTTTCAAATTTACCAGCACCGCATGAAAACTTGCCGTTTGTGACCCCCATCCATAAACGACTGTCGTTGACAATACTGCCACTTCGTTGAACACCATCAACTGTATTGAAAATGGCATCAAAGCTTAGGGTAAATGGCCTTAGTTGGTACACCATTCCAACTTGTACAGCGGGATACCATTTAGGGGTGGTGATATGATTCGATTTAGAAAAATCGACCGTCCAGCCATTTGTTCCATCGTTAACGCTGTCCACCTCAAAGACAAAGTTCGGCACACCCGAGGGGAACAGCTCCTGATCAAACCGCAGGCGAACGTGGGCAAAGCAGATGCCTTTGCCGATCATGTCATTGCGCCAGCTGGGCAGGCCGGTCAGCTCTGTGCCTATATCATCGATTTTCTGCTGCGATCCGTCATACACCCGAATAAAGACTTTGCCGCTGTGGCTTGAACCCAGCGGCACTTCACGGTCATCCATAAACACTTTGTTTACGGATTTTATGACCGGTGTGCCTGCAGCCTGAGTATGGCCTGCGATAGTGATGATCAGGTTAAGTTCATCGTCACCTTCTTCACTGCTGCTTTTGCGCTCTTCGGCAAAGGTGAGCACACCGCCTAACTGGCTTTTACCAATCACGCCCACCATAGAAGAGGCAGGCGAACGGATCACCTGTTTTCGGTCGGATGGTGAGGTGCCAGAGCCCGGCATTTTCGGTTTATTGAGCAGGGCAACACCGGCCATGGCAACGCCAGCAATGGCCACCCAGGTGGTCACAGAGAAAGCGGCAACGGCAGCGGCAGCACTGGCAAACGCTGCACCAACCGCAGCAATGGCAGGAGGCATCAGGCAACCCTCCAGGCTTTCACCGCTTCAGAACGGGGCAGGGTGATCAAACCCTGTTTGGAGACAATCCAGAGCTTGGCACCAAAACAGATGGACACTGCCGGTTCTTCTTCCACCAGAACCAGAGCCACATCACCACGGCCCATGGTATTCACCGGAATTTCAGGAAAGTGTTCAGCCCATGCACTGGCCACGGTGCCATCACCCCTCTTTTTCAGGGAACGATACGCGCCCAGCTCGGTGGTGTAGGTGCCGCGATACTCGGCGGCGTAATCGGTGCCGGTGATGTGTTCAACCGCATCGGCCACAAACAGGCAGCAGTCGTTTTTTCCCCATTCAAAGGGCACGGGTTTTCTGGACTCGATAAAGTGCGCCAGCAGGGTTGGCCAGTTGTTTTTCTTGGGCATAAATAGGGGAACCGCAACGGGTAAAGATTTGAACCACAAAGAAGAGAAAAAGAAAGGCTTTCTTTGTGCGCTCTGTGAACTCTGTGGTTAAAAAATCAGATAGAGTCTTTCAACGGAATGGAGGACTTTGCAGAGCCCCAGTGAATGGGGTATTCCGCCATGATGAACACGTATAGAAAAAAACGATCACCGGGGTGGCGGCTCTGGTGGCTTTCGTCGGTGTAGCGGTCAGGCCTTGCTTTGTCCCAGTCTTCCAGCCGGTTGGAAACGGTCAGGGTGATCTGGTTGGTTTCGCCCACGGTTACACCACCGTCCGAGATCGAACCGCGCCAGATCATCTGGCTGGCAATCATCCGGTAATCGTCGTCCAGTGCGGCCAACCAGAGCTTTACGGGTTGGCCAACATAGCGAGCCTCTAACGCTTCACCCCGAACGGAATCATCAAAGCTGGATAGGGTCAGGTTTAAGCGGTCGGGGCTGTCGCCACTCTCCTGGCGAATGACGGAGACTTTGCCAATATCACCAATGCCCAGAAAGGTTTCCCCCTCAAACACCCGTTCACCTAAACCAGAATGAACACGGGTCACGCCATTTTTAAAAGCGATTTCCAGCAGCATTAACGGGCGCACGGTGTCTTTTGACAGTGCTTCCTGCAATTTTGGATCGATCATCGATAGATATTCTCCACCAGCTTGATAGTGATGGATCCAAACATGGGCACTCGTTTGGTTTGCACCTGGTTATCATCCACCAGCCGCATCACCGCATAGGTGTTACGGACAATCACGGTATCCCCATCAGCGGGGGATTTTCTCAGGTTGGGTTCAAAGCGCAGGGTGGTGTGGCCGTTGGCGTCGGCATCGGCATCCGCCACCAGCCGTTTCAGCTCATCATTGACGGTGATGTAGTCGCCTACCATCAGAAAGTTTTGCAGAGGGGTACAGCCACGAATGGCCAACGCCCCACCATCCTGACCGGCACCATTTACCACGGGTGTGCCTTCTGCCAGACCACGGGGTTCTGCATAGGCATGATCGCCAATTTTGAACGGGATCGATGCACCGCGCAGTTGAAGCAGGAACACTTCCAGCGTTCTCAGCTGATCACGGTCAAGGTTGTTAAGCGTGAGCGATGCGTTCCAGTGGGATGCTGGAAACGGGCTAGTCTGGGCAACGCCAGTAAACGGGCTTTTGAATTGTCGGGTGGTGTAGGTGGCAAAGAACTGCTGCTGCTGCTGGGGTTTCAGATCCGATGGCCAACTTAGTAAGGTTTCCATTTACTTTCCTAATGCTCGGCGCAGTGGGCCACCACGGGTGAAGTCGTCATAGATGTCGTTCTTTGCCTGGGCAACGGCAATTTCAATGGTTTTGTTTTGTTCATCCACAGACACATCGGTGCCAGGGGGCGCTTCGTTGACGATGATGGTCCAGCCTGAAGCACCGGTATTGGCGGATTGATTCTTTTCAGAAAGATACTGTTTCAGGTCGGCGTTGGTGCGCGAATCCACTACCCGTTCCCCTTTATCCAGCAGCCAGGTGCCTTCTTTGGGAATGGAGTCGATACCGTCGTGGGCCATGCCTTCCATGCCGGTGCCCTGAATGGTGGTAACAATGCTGGCGGTTTGTGCGGCCACTGTGGCCATGGCACCGATGTTGGCAGGAAACGGCATGGCGGCCGCATTGGCAATGCCCTGCTGGATTTTCATAATACTGTCGGCAATGGCGAACGCCTTGGAGGCGGCAAACATCACCTTATAGATTCCGGATTGCTCACCGGCAAAGGTTTCCGCCAGTCCGGCCATCCCATCAAACAGCTGGGCGCTGTTCTGTAGTTGCTGGCTCTGCTGGGCGGCTTCCAGCTTGGCGGCGTCCTGATCCGCCTTGGTTTTCACCTGCTGCTTCAGGGTTTCGTACTTCTGGAAGCTGATCAGATCCGCTTCCCGCCACTGCTCCACCTGGGCCAGTTTCTGTTGTTCGTGCAGTTCAATCAGCTGACTTTCAGAAAGAAAAGACTCTTCCAGACGCAGCAGGTCCGCCTGCATCTTTTCCCGTTCACGGTCCTCTTTGCTGCTGTCGGTGCCTGCATCCGTTCCGGCAGTGGCACCCACAAACGGCACCACACCACTGTTGAAGTGTTTGGAATTGGCGGCAGCGGTGGCCTGTGCTTCAGCCAGTTCTCTCCACTTGTGAACGTATTGATCCAGAGAGTCAGAGGGCAATGGCTCCATCAGCAGGTTGTGGAGCTCGGCGCGGCCCTGTTCCAGCTCGGCGGACATTTCCCGCGTCATGGCCTGCAGGGTCTGGTTGTATTCGGCATTGACGCCCGGCAGTTTGTTCAGCAGGTCAGTGACCGTCTGATCCAGATAGGTAATATCGTGGACAATGGCAAAGACGGTTTCCTTCCAGAGCTGACCCAGCCCGGCAAAGATCGCTTCCCACCCCCGGATAATATCGCCCACCACACCAAAACCGCTGGCCAGCTTATCCACGATTTCGGTGGAGACTTCACCAAACCCGCCAGCCGCATTAGCAGCATTCACCAGTTCGGTGCTGATGCCCTGAACGATGGGGGCCAGTTCCACAGTGAGCGACTGGGCAAACCCTTTGGCGCTTTGTGAACTCCGGTAAAAGGCATCGTTCGCCTGTTCTACCTTGGCGGCATCGATGCGATTTAAGGCAATGCCCAGCGTTTCCGCTTCGGTCATCATCGCTTCAATGCCTTCAACGCCAGCATCCAGCGTATTCAGCAGGGCAGCGCCTTCACCTTCAAACAGCTGGATGGCCATCCGTACCTGGTCAGAACGGTTGTCCACCTGTTCCATCGCCTTGGCGATTTCCAGAAACTGCTTCTCAGGCGATAGCTGATTGAGTGCTTCAGCAGACAGCCCCAGATTATTCAGGGCTTCTGCTGCTTCACCCGTGCCTTCCGTGGCTTCGCTGACCCGTTCCACCATGCCCTGCAGAGAGTCGGCCATACGATCCGATGAAACACCGGTTAATTCTCCAGCATACTGGAGCGCGGCCAAGGCTTCGGTGCTGATGCCGATGCGGTCTGCAAATTTGGCCTGCTCATCGATGTTCTGGGCGGTGACCGTATACAACCCTGCCAGTGCTGTTGTTGCTGCTGCACCTGTGGCAACCATCGCCTTGGCGGCTTCGTTGGCAGACTCCCGAACGGATCCGGCCCACTGGTTGGCGGTCTTTTCCGCTTTTTTCAGCTCAGACCGAAAACCTGCAGACTCTGCCAACAGGTCAACAGTAAGAGTGGCAAGTGTTGTCATAGGGTTTTAACCACAGAGGGAACAAAGAACACAGGGAAACCTTTGTGGGCTCCGTGATCTTTGTGGTTCACATCAATTAAGGACATTCCGCATGGCGGCATATTCCGCTTCGGGGTTGCCAGTGATGACATCGTCAGCGGTATCAGGGTGGTTTTTCAGGTCGAAATACGCCACCCATTCACAGAGCTCATCAATGGGCAGGCAGTGTTCCAGCTCATACACGGTTTTGTGCAGATGGCTGGCGAGATTGAAGAGGATCAGGCGGTACGGCTGCGCCTTCAGCTTTTTTTTGCTTCTTCCACGGCCTCCGCACCGAGTTGGCTGAACGTAATGGCTTTTCGATAAATATGTGAAACAGTCGAGTACCCCATTGCATTAATGAATTCTTCCACCTCTTTTGGTTTGGGTGGTCGTCCCAACACGGCCTGAGCGGCAATGGCGCCACACTCTTTCAGGGGAAGTTCTTCCTTTTTCTCCATAGCCATTCGGCTCAGTTCACCCACACGGATAATGGCCCCCATGGGTAACTGGTGGAGTTCATACTCTTGCCCATCGGGCAGAGTGTCGGTGGTTTTTTTCAGGGGTGGCGGGCTAGCCACCAAGTCTTTAAACGTCAGTGTTGTCATGTTGTCTTTATTGGGGAAGGGTTAGCAGGGAAGTGGAAAAGGGCAGTGGCGTATCAGCTCCAGGCAGTATCACCAGACTGTTTACCGTACACCGTCACGGTCAGAGCAGAACCGCCTTCGGGCTCATTCACCACATAGCCAGCCAGTGCCAGAGTAAATTTACCGGTTCGACCGTTACTGTACGTCACCTGCATTTTTACGGTTTCGTCGTTTTTGGCTTTCAGCAGGAAGGCTTCCTGATCAACATCACCGGGCACATCGTTCAGAGTGATCTCCTTGTCTGGTGGGGTTTTCATGCCAGAAATGAACTGTTTGGTGAGGGCAGAAATTGGCGTGGTTTCGACAAACTCACCCTGCTCACCGGTGGCACCAATGGCGGTGGCATTGACCAGATCAGTGTATGTGTCCGGCGTTTCACTTTCATAAGCGAGCATGGTGCCCGCGCCGATTTTGGCAACAGTGGAAGCGGCCATGGTTAATCTCCTGATTCGTGGTGGTAAATAACAAACTGCAGCATCTGCCCGAAAATTTCAGACTTTTGCTCATAACGGTCACGCTGATCTTCCAGCAGAATGCGCTGAACGGTCAGACTGTCTAACTGGGTTGTGTTGTGCAGGGCATTAATGATGGCACTGGCCATGGTGCTGACATCTGCCTTACTGATTCCGTAGCAGTCCACCTGGTATCGGCTCTGCATGATTTCTGGCTGGGCTGAAATGGTGATGGTGCGCGGTGCTGAAATCAGGGTATAAACAACAGCTGGCAGGTTATCGCCGCGAACGCCAGCAAAGACGCCACCGATATTTAGTTCTTTCAGTGACCGGTATAGTGCCTGATCAATCATTGGGTTCTGGCTTTATTCAGTCGTTTAATGCGCCTTTTCAGGCTGGTTTTGAAAAGTACAACGGTGTTTTGCCACATGGAATAGGCGGCGGGCCTTATAAAGGGCTGTGCTGCATGATGGGATGTTCCAAACTCCTGAAAGTGCGCCTTCCAGGCACCTTTTTTTACGGCACCCACTTGAACAACGGCCACGGCATCATTACCGGCAAATGTTTCCTGAAATTTCCGGGCAGTTTTGCTGCCTTTGAAGTACCCACCTCGGCGACCAATGCTGTTTTTCAAACTGCCTTTGCGATCAATGGCTACGGTTTCACCGTCTTCATTGGTTTCGGTTCTTATCGGGGCATCAGCAATCATCTGGTCCATCATCGGCTTTGCCGCAGTCATTAGGGCACCGCGCAGGGCTTTGGCTCCTGTTTCGGTTTCCAGTTTCCGCAGCTGGGCTTCCAGCTCTTTTAATCCAGTGACCTTAACCTTTGCACTCATTACACAACCTGCCTGCGAACGTGAATTTTAAATTCCCGCTGTCGATGTTCCGGATCAAACGCTGCCAGCACTTCATAGCTGACACCTTTGTGTTCCATGCGCCACTGGTTATCCATTAATGAAAGGGAGTGGTTATAGCGGATGACCACGGTCTGATCGGTCTGCACCACTTTACCGCCTGCGGCTTCAATCTCTTTGGCGGATACCGAACGAATTTCAGCATGAATGGGGTTCTGGGTGGCACTGATCCACTGTGCTGCCGGTTGATCTGAATAGCCATCACTGCCAGGCACCGGTTTCAGAAAGGTCACCCGATGACGAAGTTTGCCTGCTCTCATACCGGGATGACTCGATCTTTCTCAATGAAATGCTGATAGGCCAGTGGTACTTCTTTCATCGTGAGTTCACTGGTGGCTTCACGGTTTTCATAGAGCTGACCGACCATTAATAGCATGGCCTGTTTGTGGGTCATTTTGGCCACCAGACCGGTGGTGTCGTCTTCCGGAATGTCTGCAGCGGTGGCGTATAGGTTCCGGTTCAGATCACTTTCCACGGCTTCTTCAGCAACCATGCCGTATCGAGTCAGCAGGGTATCTTCATCAGAACTGCCCGAATCATCAGCATCAATCCGGCACTGCTGCCTGATTTCTTCCAATGTGAGAAAGCGCATTATTTCTTGTTGCCTTTCTTGGGTTTCGGTTCTGGCTTTTTCTCTGGCTCTGGCTCTGGCTCTGGCTCTGGCTCTGGCTCTTCAGAGTGTGTCTTGCCATCTTCAATGGCGCCAATAGAAATGCCGTGACGAATCAATCCTTCGTCCTGGTGTTCTTCCCGCAGTTCGCCCGCTGGGATCGTGGCCACTTCATAGCCGTTGATGGAATATTTAAATTCCTTAGTGACTTGAGGCATGGTGTTTTCCATTCCGTAGATTAAAGAAAAGGGAGGCAATCCTCCCTTACTTCAAACGGGCTCTTTTAAAGCGGGATTTAAGCCGCTTTCAGAACCAGCGCCTTGATTGCGGCAGTGTCTTCTAACAGGCAGTCAAAGCGATGGAATGCCAAAAATCCGGTCTGGTCGTAATCGGCATATCGTTCAACCAGTCGCTTGATCATCATTCCGTTGACACGACGAACAATAAACTTGCTGAAGTCGCCGAAGTAGGCAAACTTCGCATTGGCTTCAGCATCCGCCACACCCTGATCAATCTGATAAGGCTTGCCAAGAATGGTGGCCGGAACATCTGTGCTCAGTGCTGGCAACCAGATTGGACGGTTCTGGCCGTCAACTAGATCACTAACAATTTTCAGTGTGTTGTCGTTAAACAGCCAATAACATTGGCCTTCACGATAGGCAGGATCTACAGCATGCTTCAGGCTGGTTAGGTCTTTCCAGTTAAAGTCAGTGGCAGCTGTGGTTGTTGATCCAGTCACAGAAGCACCAAGGCCTTTTGGCTGGAGTGGTGTGCCGGTGCCAGAACCGGTGATTAACAGCTTGCTCTCACCTCGGCCAATACGCATGGCTATCCTTCCGGTCAGGTATGCTTCCATGTCTACACCGCTGTCCTGCAGGAGAGCGTTAGAAGCACGGATAACCTTAGAACTCAAATTTTTTGCGCCAAGGCTAACCGTTCCGAAGGTTGTATCACCTTCGCCAGTCTGCGTATTTTCTCCGACCAGTTCACCAACTTCTTCAGTGCCATCAGAAGTGGCCCATGGTAACTCACGACCATTGCTGGTGTAGATGACGTTGGCAATGTTTGCCACACCGCCATAAGCCTTCATCTTATCGATAACCCGAGACTGAAACTCTTTAGGCACCGTGAAACCACCAGAGGTATCAGGATCAGTTCCCTGGGCGCGCATTTCTTTCAATACTGAGCGCAGTTCAGGATCCATTTCACCCAAACCGCTGCGAACAAATACATCAAATGCTTGTTTCTGACGTTGTTCGGCAGTTTTCTCCTGGCCGCCGTTGCGATGTTCCTGGTGCTGCTCCTGATTATTTTCAGAAAAGCTTTGGTCAAGGGAGCGGAGTTCTTCTTCCCGTTCGATCTGGGTATCCAGATTCGAAAGGTCAGATTTCATTGCATCCCACTTGCTGCGCTGTTCATCACTCCAGGCTGTATCCCCGATTTCGGTATGGAGTGAGCGCATTTGGTTGGCCAGTGTGGTTTTTTTCTGGCGCATTTCGTGCAGTTTCATGGCATTCCTCATTGGTTAGCCGTGGTTTGATCAGGCGCCAAAAATGGTGAGCAGTCGCTCTCTGGCCTGACGTTGGGAGATGGCTTTTTTCAGGAGGCTGCTGTCTTGCGCTTCCTGCCATTGTTTCATTGAGCGGGTGGCTGAACTGGCATCGGTGTAAGCGGCATAAGTCACCGGACCGATATCAAACAGGCGGCTGAATTTGTGGATGGTGCGGACAATGACCCCATCATCGTCTTCTGCCCATTCATCACCATGGATGCCAACCCGAAAAGCAAAGGAACTCTGGTTTATATCCCCACGCTTCATGGGTTCCAGCACCAGATCACGGATGGTCTGGGTTTGCGGGGCTTCGATTTCATACCGGAGGCCGGTTTCATCGGTGCTTAATGTCAGGGTTTCCGCCTTGTTTCTGCCCAGAACAAAGTTGGGGTCATGGTTGAACAGGGCTCTTACATCGTCATCCAGTACATCATCAAAGGCACCGGGCATGATGATTTCCCTGAATCCACCCAGATTTTCACTACGGCTATGAATACCGATCCATAGCCGTGATCTGC
>KB293075.1:8084-24979 GCA_000328365.1 Capitella teleta | reverse complement strand
TCCGTTGCCATGATACCACAACTGTGAAAAAACTCATGGGATTAAAAAAGTGATATTCAGAAAAGATCCTCCGGAATACGGTAAGCATCTAGGCCGGCGGTGGCCATAACTGAACAACTGTAATTATATAACAATATTAATAATATTTATTAATTTCTTTAAAAGCGTATAAGTACATAAAGTTACAATGCGCTTAAAATGCATGTGTTAAAAACCGGATCTGAAAAGGTGATTCTTAAGTTTTCTTTTAAAACAGGCAAATTAAGAAGAATTATATACCAGAAAATTTATTATAAAACAATAGCAACAAATTTTTTTGCTAATCAGGCAAAATAATCTTTAAAGAAGAGAAAAAAATCTTTAGTCTGAGAAAATGATCTCACGCAATGGGACCCCGGTTGGAGATTTCCGCCATCATTTTTTCGCGACCTGAGACAGCGCCATAATCTCCGACCTTCCACAGGGTGTAATTGCTCAGCTGGTAGCACTTTCCAAAAGTGCTGCATGTCCCACATTGGTTGAAAACATTGCAATCTAAGACAGCAAAATTTTAATTAATTAAAAATAGAATAAATTAAAGGGATGGGGAACTAAATTTTAAGTGATGTTCTATTGACTCATAGCACCAATTGATAGCATTCCGTGCCAAAAACACCATGCCTGGATGCAAGCGTAAGGAAATAATGCATTCCGAATATCGGGGTTAGCATTGCGCCTATGGGAGAATGGCTTCCATTGCGAAGTATAGGAGGCAAACGTCAGCTGATGGCTTGGTTTGGCTGATGGCTGATTGGTTCCGTTCCCCTCGTGAAGCTATCGATTTCAGCCAATCAGAGCAGAGCATCTTCGCCATAAAAGGACATCTTTGTTGTTTACGAAACGAAAGCGCATGCGTGGTGCACTCTGGCTGACCTTTTTACTGTTTCAGGATGAGAAACATGGTAGGTGGCCTAGAAAATCGCTTGTTAAAATAAGAAAAATAGCGAAAAATATTTTTTTTTGCGCCTGACTGGTGGCAAAATGATTATTCTATCTATTTCCGAAAAGAAAATAAAAAAATATCCAAGGGTTTAGTCGCAGGACACGCTGATATGACGAGGCCCATTGTAACAGATGGGGAACTCGGTGTTTCATCACAGCTGCTGACGTCACGCCTAGTTAGCAATATATCGCCCGCGAAATCGTTAGCGATGATATTCCTTGTGTGGGCCAGGCATAGGAATCATTTATGGTGCATCAAATAACGACTCAAAGTCCATTTTTAACCAGTTCTCCCTCCCTTTAACATCGCTACCTTGGTCTTTGGCCTGGTAGTTGTTGCACGTTTCATCAGGAATGCCGTGGTCGTGAGCGTATTTGTAAACTCCGAGCATTCCACCCCCCTCGCAAGATCCTGCGTTTCCACAATCGATGACGTTCTGAGGGGAAAGATAGGCGGACGGCCACGCCCCTTTTCGCTTGATGTTGATACGATCGGCCATTGCGCTGGTGGTTCCCATGGCCCAACACGACCCACAATCTGGTTATCAGGAAATATTATAAAGGAATCGATAAATACACACGTACATTGAGGGATGTGCTGGTTGCGTGTGGTACTGGCATAGTTCATCCCTTGTACATTCCTCCAATCAAACTCCTTCGGGAGGTAAGCGTTGCTGCCTTCTAACCAGGGACGAGGGGAAGTTCTAAAAAGAGAAATCAAATCAATTCCATGAATGAAGCAACTGTGGTTACAAAGCTACATAAACAAATCAATTGCGTTGTTTGGGCGCCAGAGAAGGAACCTAGAACCTGGGTTACTCTTTAATCATTTCGAAAGCTCCGGCCCAAGGGGGTCTTTACCCTGCAATGCAATAAACAGTAACGCACAGAGCCTGGGCCTTGATATACAGGTTCACCTCTGGAAGTATAACGAACTAGAACTCACAATAATTATCCCTTGTGGGCAGATTGGGTCTGGAACCAAGCCTACCAAGGTCAAATTCATCAATGATTTCTGTGCCAAAGGGTCAATTAAAGTGGTTCGAGAAATCTTAAAAACAATTCTCCTCTCCAGAATATTCAACATGGAGTATGCCAATCCTCGGCAACTGATGTATTTGTATATATTTCGAGTAGTATTTACTATTTAGCTCTCAAGTCATATATTTTATATAAATTCTTGTGTAACTCAAGAATCATAACGTCCCCGGATGACAAACTTTCACAAAGGTGCCAGTACAAGGGCTGCTTCAATTAAGCGGGTTAAATCCCACGACTCATCTGCACTCACTTGACCCCTGAGATTCCAGCGTCATATTTCTTGTTGTAGCAGCCTTTCGCTGCATGTGCGACGCCCAAAAGGCTCAAAATCGCCACAAAAGTCGCGCCTTGCATCTTAGCTGTGTTTGTAAACATGTGACTTTCGTTGCAACGCTTTATATTTCAACCGAAGCACGTGAGCAATCATAACGCATTTTACGTAAGCTCCCAGATGTCGCGAACTTAAAGCAAATTGTCGCTGTTATCGATGTAGCAAGTTGGTAACAGAAACGCAGATCCGTGTAGATTATCATGGTGTTTGAAATGTCTGGACGGATTTTCACAGGATTTTACAACAAAATACTACATAATTTAAGTATTGCTGCTCAGAACATTGAAAAATTGCATAATTTGTGATATCATTATCGATATGTAAGTATTTTCCAGGCATGTGACTTTATACTGTGCTATCCTTGAATAGCACGTGATTTTGTTCATCATATTGCTATCAATATTATTATATCTCAAGTTATGATATAATCAATAATGATCGGAGATTCTACACCTGCAGTTTAAAGAACTTGTGATACCACAATCACATAATTATCTGATATTCGTAGAGAAATACATGTCTTCCTCTTCGGCTAACACTTGTATTAAGCTGGGCGATTTAGCCAAATAGTAGGAGATCATTGTGCAAGAAAAAGAGATCTTTTTACAGTATGTATCCAATAGTTAAAAACTTATTATATGATCTCAGATATACTCTCTGCATTTTAACCCATGTATCGAACACCTTTTCCAATACATACAATACTGTCCAGTCCCTACGTTGTACCATGCATGCAATATTAATATAAGTATAAGCACCTCTGCTACGAAAGTTAATTTATATACTCAGCAGATATATAGCGAACCGGTAACTGAGCTCATTTTGTATTATGTCTCAGCAACGCACAGAAAATAAACGCTGAGGAGAAGTAGTTAATAATATAATATAATAATTTAATCAGAAACACAACACAATCACTTCTTTCCCTTGCTGTGGTAAACGTTTGCGCATTTTCACAGTTCATTTCCCAGTAGTTTGTCGCAATTATACATGTAACGACTTTAACTGATTTCAAAGAACAGTTCTTCATCGACATGGGTAACTGCACGAACAAAGAGAGTTTTAAGAAAGTACTTTGTACTATATGCATGTGTCGGCATTTAAATATTATTCTGATTACTCAATTTAGGTGCGAATAATTCGACTAATTTTTTTTTTTCTTCAGAATTTTCGCCAGTATAAATTAATAAGACTTCTTCAAAGAGGTTTGAGAGCAGTATGCATTTAGCTACTTAAATTAATTGAAATAGTATGGCACGAGCAAGTATACCACTGTACATGACGTCACAGAAAATCCTCGCAGTCTTGGTGCGTGACGAATTATTCTTCTGATCAATTAAAGGTACAAAGGCACAAATGCAAGGGCTTTCTCATGATTATTGACTTTCGGTTCAGTAGTACGCAATCCTAATTCTGTCTTTTTCGTTGTCAAGAAGAGCAGCTGAAAATCAAAGGTAGGTTTGTGTTAGTTAAATACAGCTCTATATCAGTGTATGGGTGGGTGTACATGCACCTGGATAATCAACCTAATCAGGCCCATTAATTAACACAACACAAGGGAGTAGTTCGATAGACTTCGAACTACTCCATTGTGTTGTGTTAATTAATGCCCATAATATTATTCGGGGTATAGGCCCACTGGAGTCGGTCAAACACAGAACAAGTCGATCGGGGGCTTTGGTGAGCACAAGCAAAAACTTGTTATATTTATTCTTTGTGTCTTTTAAAATATTTTTGGCCCAGGACACAATCCGTACCTCATCATTAATTAGTAGTAATTATAGCATAATAGGGTCAATGAATACAGTTATCAGATATCCCTTATATCTCCGGCAATTATCGTGCAATTGATGTGAAATTAGCATCGTTGGACACAGAAGAGGACACATATTACACAAATGTTTACTTCTAGTATGATACATCGTCAAGTAATTTATTAAGGATAATTAATCTGGCTCTCGAGACAAATCCATTGTTGAATAATCGAAAGTAAATTGTTTTAGATGAGTTTTTTTTTATTTCCAAGTAAATTATTATTATTATTATGCTTCGATAAATACTTTGGCTTGATATTTTGCATTTAATTATTTTAATTTGAGACCACAACCAATTATAATTAATTAAATAAAACCTCCAATGGTGTAAATCATAACGCACTTTTTGCATTCATAACGCAGTCCTGTAATGTTCAAGTCTTGGCAACCGACGACGCTCATCCTGTGAGTGCCCTAAAATACTATTGTAACGATTTTTGTAATTATCAAGCCTATTTTTATGTAGAAAAAAAATCATTTTTATTTGTTCATCAACGATTTTGAGGCATTCAGCTTGTTTATTGGCTTTCTGACTCCATTTAGTTTTGCGGTGATAATATATGTACACACACATACATTATATATATATATATATGTATTTATAATTTTTTTTGGTAGGCTTATTTAACCTCAGAATCCTGAAGCAACTAAGGCTTATGTGGTCCAAGGAGGTCAGCAGGAATTAAATGCCTTACCCAAGGACACACGGTGGGTTGCTTTGAACCTTCAGTGGTCAGCGCCAAGTCCTGACTATTCGGCCACTTCCTCTCCTATTCGACCTTTCGGAGTTGGCGTATCAAGATGATAATAGCTGCCGATATGCATGGTTGCCATGACACTAGACAGAATGCCGTCTGAATATTCTCATTACATCTGAGATCTGAGATCACCGCTGACGAATAGGCTACCATGACACCAACTGTGAAAGCTGAATCTCAATCTATTCCATCTGTGTGCTCCAATAATGAGTTAAATTTAACCAAGATATAGCTACTCCGGCCAATATATTACATGTATAGAAGATTTGGAGTGCATTAATTAGTATTTCATTTCATTATATTTTTGTGTCCTACAATCACTGTTGCTGAAAACTATTTGTTTTGCCTCCAGAATTTATCTTCCTCACCATGGCACAAGCAATTGGTTCCCTCCCCGCCTCTTTCCTCCGGATGAGGGAAGCAGGAGAACTAGTTGACGTCACCCTGATGTTTGGCGATCAGCATATTTCCTGCCATAAAGTCATTCTGGCAGGAATGTGCGATTACTTCAACCGGATGTTCCTGACCGGTCTGCTTGAGAGTGGTCATCAAGAGGTCATCATGCAGGAGATCAGCGCTGCCACTGGACTTCTGTTGACTACTTGTACACGGGGCAAATAGAAATCACCACTCTAAACGCACAAGATCTGCTCGCAGCTAGTGATATGCTCCTCCTCGGCGATCTGAAACAGGAAGTTGAAGACTTTTTGTGCAGTCACACTGAACCGAAGAATTGTGTATCAATCATAAACCTCGCTCGGCTTTATGATACGAAAACACTGCTGGTGGATGCAAAGAAGTTTCTGGAAGAACACATGAAGGAGGTTATCGACACCGAGGAAATGCATCTTCTTCAAGAAGGAGATCTCATTGAAGTACTTGGTGCAAATGCAAACCAAGAGGATAACTTCTGCTTCCTTCAAACGTGGGTGAGGTCAGCTGAAGGAAGAACTGACCGATTCGATGACCTGATTCAACACGTCGACCTGTCGCAGTGTACCAAAAAATTCGTTTGCGGCACAGTGATGGATGAAAACCTCATGGCCAGTGTGAAAGGCTTGAAACTCATCCAGAATGCCATGCAGTCCTCCCGGCAGATGCAGTCACCGGAACTAGAGTCACAAGTACTTGTCGTAGGAAAATGTGATGGAGACATGTGGCTGTGTTATGATATCGACAGTCAGCATTGGGAGTCCGTCCAAAAGCCACCGCGTCAGTTGGACTATTACAGCGCTTGTGCCTCCACTGATGGATTCATTGTGTCTGGGGGACGATTGAATGGTATCCCGAAGTCTGATTGCTATTCATATAATGCACAAAATGGCCAGTGGAACACACTGCCATCAATGTCCACTGCCAGAAGAAGTCACTCGTCGATCTATCACAATCATTGTCTCTATGTCGTCGGGGGTGGTACTAATGATTCGGATCCCTCAAATTCAGTGGAATCTTTAAACATGCGAAGTCTCCGATGGAGTCACCTCTCTCCTCTGTCGCATCCTGCATACACCCCTTATTTGGCGGTTGCCTCTGATAATCTCTTTGCTCTAGGCTCATCAGATGGCAAGTGGGGTGTTGATGTTCATGGATTTGACTTTACCCAGCAAACATGGCGCCAACGATCTCCGATGCCAGAGAAATGTATAGATGGCGCTGCTGTGTCTTTCAACGACCACGTCTACGTTGTTGGGGGGAAGAATAGAAGTTGCATGCAGTTTAATCCACTCCAAAACACGTGGATTTCATTGCAGCGCCCATTGTTCGATCATTACGGTGGGGCATCGCTTGTTTTGAATGGAAGTATTTTGGTTTGGGGGGGTGAAGTTAATGACGTAATTGAGGAATACTCTCCCAGAGAAGATAAGTGGTCCACGTGGACATTTAAAACACCAAACAAACGCTTCATGAGTTTTGCTTTAACAATGCAGCGTTCTTCCTGAGCATTCACTTGTTTTAAATTTCCAATATTTATTGTTGTGCGTTCGTTGATGCGGAACGTCTTGGTATAATTATGCATACCAGTTTTGTTATTCTGGCTTTCCTTTGTCTTAATTCTGTTCTTCTGATTTCTCCGCCTCTTTCATTACAAGTGCAGATCACTTTTTAAACCATTCCACTCGTGTACAATATTCACTTTTTATTGCTGCAACCCAGTTTGTCGTTGGTTACATGCACACCGAGAAGAATGGTGAGTGACGTCACACGTCGCATGTTTAATCGGTGGCAAGGAATGTAAACAATTTGGTGCGGCGGCAGTCCTAATTAAATGGACATGAATAAATGTAAAAAATTGAGATAGTTTGCACCGCAATAATGTGAAAAGCAGTCATTATTATGTTTAGTACCACAATTGTAGCATCGTAGTATTAGTCGGCCAAAGCAATAAATGTATCTGGAGCCATATCCCGAACACTCACATGTTTTCCGTCTCTTCATCCACAAAAGTAATCATGTCCATTTCACGTGCCGATTTCTCCTCAGAGCGTAATTCATGAGTTCACCTTCTCCTCTTCTGGGTTTCCACGACTTGCTCGACTTCAACTGAAGTTCTAAAAATAATCGTTTTAATATTGTTCTATGTACACATTGCATCTATAGTGGTTCTTCTATATGTATAGAAATATTAATTCAGTGATCGACATACGATTGCGCCACTTCTGTTCTCGATTTCTATGGTGTAACCTTATCTTATAATTATAAATCTCCGAATGGGTCAATATCAGCTGTCAAACCTTTATAATTATGACGAACTTCGTTAATTAAATGTCTGATGCACTGTAACTACAATACCAGTGCAGTGTGGTTTCATACCGTGCACTGGTATAGTAGTGTTGTATATTTATGCTGAATACTAGCAGTGCTAGGCACATATCACTAATATGTAGATTACCAAGAACCGGGTTGAAAAATGGTTGGCCTCTAATATAATGGACATGAACCCTGCTCCTCCATTCCCCCTGAACTACAGAGGTGATTGCAGCTCAGGTCGCTGTACATTTGTATCTGCAACAGGCATATAGTTTCTAATGGCATTTGGAGAGTGCAACAAAAGAGGCTGCAGTAATGGACCCATCTTTATTGAGCTTATACGTTACATGTAAATATAAGCATACAATTTGGTGGCTTATTTGAATGATAATACAGCATTATATAATTATTGCCTCTACACCGTCTACCGCTTCACATATTCACAAATAGCCCAGTCAAAATTATTGATTAAAAGTTAGAACATATGAATTTTCTTTTCTTATAAAGGTTTACACTGTAAATTGAGAGACTCAAGCCGAACCCATGTTAACAATTTAAATAAATGTGTATGGAAAAATACATAATTATCCACATTGTCCAAGCTGATAGCTGTGTTGCTTCAAGTAGTTCACCAGACCGAGGTAAGATTCCGGTTTCTGCTTGTTAGATGGAGTGCTCATCGCTTGGATCTTGATTCCTTCTGAGGTGAGTACTTGGCAATGAAACTTGCTTGTAGTATCTTTGACCGATGAACTGGTTCTTAAGGTGTAAATCTTTTCTACTGCTGGTAGAGATGGCACAGATGGTCGCTTTAAAGGTTAAAATCTGGTGTAGTCCATCAGACTTGTGACACTGTTGTGCAATGTAGATGCTAAACGATGGACAGGAGTGACATATATTCTTCGAATGCATGACAATGATGAAAGCCATACCAGATTCTCGTTGGGAAATATAGAACTAGAGCCATATTTACATAGGTTTCTGAGAGTATACTTTAATCTTGAGCTTAAGAATTCAATGCTTTTAGCGTAATCTCTTATAATTCGCTCTCTGTCTGAGTTCTATATGGTATACACGTTGTACAGGCTTTCGCTCCGAGTCAAACATTGAAATCACGACACACATCATGAATTGAAATCACGACACACGTCGTGAAT
Source organism: Capitella teleta (assembly GCA_000328365.1). NCBI lineage: Eukaryota > Metazoa > Annelida > Polychaeta > Capitellidae > Capitella > Capitella teleta. Next base: position 16,149 of record KB293075.1, on the reverse strand, counting down.
TGAAATCACGACACACACGTTATGATTTTGAGTGATGATCCGTTTTAATGTAGATAGTGTAGGGATTCCTTCTTATCTCTTGATTATGTTGGAGCAACTGGGTCACAAAATCGGTCAAGTACCAATCACATATAATGTGACACAGTCAAAAGTTTTAAAAATACGTGGAATTTTCAAGAGAATTCTCGCTAATTGAACCATTGTTTTTAACTGGGTATTCCTCTTTCATCCCTTCTGGATTTATTTTTGAGTCGAGAGTGAAGCCCGGATTATCCGCTCCAATCCAGTCCGCATTTTCCAGCTGTTCATCAAAAGGCACATCGTCTTGATCTTGGGATCTGTTGCGGATCGTAGCATATACATATCATTGAAGCAAGATTAAACTCAAAATCTCACTTCTTGCCAAAGTTCTCAGCTTCTTCGACAGTTTCCGGAAGTGTCTGTCCAAGCGTTTCCGGTAGCAACAATACTAAACTTCCGGCAACGATTCCGAATATTCCGAACAGCAAAGATGGCAGCCCTGCCCAAATATCTCCCTAAATGAATTGCAAAAAAAGTCAGAATTTCATTGTAAATAACATCACAAGGACAGGTTATATAAGCAATTAAGCAATTTATACAAACCAGAGGTCCTCCAACAAAGGGAGCAGCCATGCCACTCATACGAGCACACATAGAAGCCGTACCAAAGGCGATGCTTCGAATGTTAGTGGGGTTCAGTTCTCCTGTGTATACATAAATGCACGCGAACGCACACGTGGCACCGGCCTTTCCCAGCACAGAGAATGCTGTAGCCACATCTTCCAAATCTATTAAAAAAAAAAAAAATAATAATAATACAAAATTCATTTAGTAAACAATCCCACAAAATTTCTTTTGTTCTCAATTTCAACTAACAAGCTAAGTTGATGGAATTCTTAAATTTAGGATTGTTTGCATTGCATATTTGTAAAAAAAAGAGAGGTATGATATCTCACTAACTGCTGTCCAGAAGAAATGGAACACAAATTAAACTAGAAAATCCAGCCATCAGCGTAGCGCCACCTGTCGTCCACTTGCGTCCTAAATGTCGCAGAAGTAACATCCCCGTAAAATTAGCCGGTATTTCGATTGCGCTCATCAGGAAGGAATTAAGATAAACACTGCCAGGGAGTCGACCAGTATTCAGAGATAGACCATAGAAAATGAGACTTAGAGTGAACCTAAACAAAGACTAGAGCAGCATGTTTGGAAGAATTGGGGTTGAAGAGGCTCACCATTCGAACAGGACAATTAGGTTTCTCTTGCGCATGTTTGGCGTTTTGAAAAGATCCAAGTAGTTTCCTCTGGTTCTTGTCCCTGTGATCTACGAAGAAAATAAATTCGCGGTGTTAAGGGAAACAACCCAGATGTTTAATTATGATAAAATACAAAAGAAAATAAACCAAATTATTAATTATAATATGATTAAAAATCTGGGTTGCTTCCCATAGCAACACAATTATATCAGTAAATATTGATTACAGTACAACATTTAATTTTTCAGGTATTCCATCAGCAGCCAGTGATTTTGTAATTGTTAAACATAGAAAAATTCTTGTTTATTTTTAAGATAGTTATGTACATGTAAGCACTTGTCTTATGACTTTGGGCAAAACTGTTTCACACTATTACGTTACTCTGACCTCCCTCTTTGCTTGTTCCTCTTTGAAATGAGATCCCTCCGGAAGTCCTTCAGAAACCTTGTTCACTTTGGCGATCCTGTTCAATATCTTTATGGCTTCCTCTTCTCTACCTTGTGACACCAACCAACGCGGAGATTCGTCGAGAAATCTGATTAGACATTTACGTATTATTTTCGATGGAACCTTTTACAGACTTGACATTTAATATGGAATATTTTTTCTTCGGGGGAACTTATGATTTCAATCAGCCCTAATTTCTATAATTGTGATTGGATATGTGTGGGGTTTGCTTTAAATGCTACCAAAACAATTTTGGTTTCAGTCCACTTGGCTCCGGATGCCATCCAGAATAAAAATTGAAGATTTTGCACGGTGATGAAAAGCTGCCAAAATACCGCCGCACAAGGTTTCTGCCATCTTGCATGTACAACTCAAAACAGGCCTCATCACTAAATACAACATGCTGCCGTTGGGCATTCTGGATTTTAGCCAAACACAAATAAAGAGTCAATTAGTGGAGTCAGAAAATTTCCGCATTACAAATCTTTAGTAATGGTTTAAATTACATGTAGTATCATGTGGTTGGAAAAAATTCTGCCCCTGCAAAGCATATTATTATTGTGTACTGGTCAAAAATTCCGTATTAACTTTGGTAACTGTACATGTATATGCCTCGATCCCTATGATTGGATGCTGTTGTACACAGGTAATTGATTTACTAAATAGAAATTGATGCCACTTAATTACCATTATATATTATCACTTATCAGAGTCTGCATTTCAAAATACTCGGGTGTTATAAATACTTATAACATTATGAGTACCTATAAATGGTACAACATGCAGGTTTTCTTTACATAAATTTAATTTTAAAAATTCCCAGGTCCTCGAATCATTGCATAGATATGAATCGTATAATTCATATTATGCATCAAATTGACAGTAACTACGCGTCTGCAGTCTGCATCATATCACAGGAACCTAAGCTTGCAATAGGATAAGCATACAATACACTAGTATGTGGACAAAACAGTGGACGCCCAATAAGAAAACATCATTGACAAGCGAACAGTATACGTATGTGGTGATCTCAGTCGTGATATGGTAATCAGGTAAAATGTTTAAAGGCGTATACAAATATACATCACGCAAGTGCGCTGTAAATAGCGTAGGTTGGTTGTCTCGAGTCACATTGAGCCACATTCTCTTTAATTGACAACCCTACAGCCTCAAGTTGCTTCGAAGCCCTCTTTCTTTACTTTTTATTTATTTTTATTCCTGATACCAACTCAGTTTTTGGTCTTCGACAATGTGAGGAAATAGGTAAGCATTTTAAATAGCTGATGGCTGACTAGTCCCAGTACTGACCGAAATAGAACTCAAATAGATGGGATCTATGCTGGTCCTGAATGGGGCATAGTGGCTAACCAGCCGTTGAAGCTCATTCCGAGCTAGTCTCGGGCCTGTGACCTCTTTGTGTCATAGTCGCGGGTACCCTTCAACCACTTGCCCACTGTGATATAATATGGCATGCGTAGCTTTCTCTATTATACTAGCTGTTCTTTCAGGATCATTGATTTTCATTCGTCGTCGACCGAAACTTCCAACTGCAGTGTGTACAAGTTATGGCCCAAAAAATAAACGTTGGTCTGTTCATTTCAAGTAACTTACGCAATGCGTATATGGTATGTGTTTTAAATGGAATGCAAACTTTAATCAACTCAATGACAATTCGATGTACAATGTACGGTATTTATTCAATATCATACATGCAAATGCAAAATTATACGTTAAGTGATGTACGAATAATTGGTCTCAGGTGTTCATACAAAGCCAAAGCTTTCTGACATGAGCTTGGAATTGTCAAATTTTGTTCAGCTACAGTATGAAAACAAAGTTGAAACACACACATATCATCGTCACAGGGAATGCTAGTTCGACAAGATCCTCGTGGTTCTCCTATTATCTCGATCTGATGTCAGTCTGATACTACCGGGCTACACACAAAGACGGGAATTCGTACATGACCGATAGTCGACCACTTGGAAGTCCTCTTCTGGTCTTTCTGATGACGTAATTGTTCCAGAAAATGAGCATTGCATCCAATTAATTCTGAAGAGAGCATTTAAGAAGATATTAAAACAGAGAAGCGTAATATTATTATAATAAACTAAAACACGAAATATCTCTCTGCTCGGCCCTCGCCCTCCTCTTCCGCCTCATACTTGCGAAATTATCAAAAAGGAAATCATTTCGGAGAACGAAAACGATACAATAATAAAACGATATCCCTATTACATTTGGGTTTATCTCCTCCTCGTTACATCAGTATAATTATTATAGAAGCAGACGGACATAAAACGCCCTGTTCCAAAAGAACCGAAATCAACTGAAATCCAAGTTTTGTTCCATTATATGTAATTAATTATATTATTGATTATTATTAGTATAGTATAGTTAGTATTAGTATATTAGTATTAGTATATTATTAGTATTAATTATAATTAATTATATGTAAATGTGTATACAATGCAAGAAGCGTGTATATGTATATTGCACGTACAATACAACGAAGGGTCTAATTACTCGCTATATAAAGTATAATGCAGCCGGTTATATTATTTATTTTACAAAATGAATATTTTTTTTATAAAATAGTAAAATAATAAAAAATATAATTTTTATTTTATTTATAAATAATGAAAAATTATAATTTTTAATTTAATTTTTAATTTTTATTTGTTTGTTTATAGAGTTGCTTAAATGTATATGTCGCACACAGGATGTGGGACTCGATATGTAACTTGAAACTCACTCGATAGTCGATAGGCCTACACGCAGCATACAATTTTAAAGAATACTATGGGTATTGTAACTATCATTGAAAGAGCTCACCTGTAATTGCCCCATGAAGCAGAACTGGCACAGGCTTTTATCAACGAAATCTCCCGCAAAATCCTCAAGGGTGGAGAAAGATGATCCAGTACTCAGCAGATTGATTCCTCAACTGTCCCCAGAAGCATTCAATTTGTCGTATACCCATCAATGTGCCGGATAAAGTTCGAACCTGAGGCGTGTTATTCACGCCTGTAGAGTGTCCTCGCTTTCATAAAAAAAAAATAAAATAAAAAAAAAAAGAAAAAAAAAAAAGAAAAAAATAAAAGAAGATATATGTATCAAAACAATCCATACAAATGAATAAATGAAATGTAATAAGTAAAATTATCATAGCAAAATAACACAATACACCTAGGAAAGATGGATCAAATTTGGGTGAATTACATGAACATGAACTCAGCCAAATATCAACCATTGCGTCGTTTAATGTATACAGAGGGTACACACTATTAGGCCTATAAATTATTCGATGGGTACACAACAATTGTTTTAAATGCAAATGAATTCGTCTGTCGGAAGTTTCTGGATATATGTGGCATATAGGCCTATCTGGTATCTTATATGTATACACGAAACGAAGAAACATACGTGAAAACAATTCCTTTTGGGATCCAAGCATCGGATAATGAGCCGGACATCATCTTTTTGGGCATTCAGCCCGTTGTCTTTCAGCTTCCGCCACATAAATCTGTATCCGTGTTGTTGCCCAGAACCCTTCAACTTGTTGTTGACAAAGGAAGCAACATCATCAATGTCGGAAAAAACTTTCTTCTACGCAGCTTATTTTTCGCGAGAATCCTCCGAAAGTGGCGATTGGAGAGAATGCACCCATGTTGTACTAAACACAGTAAAATGTCCCTTTGACAAAGAGAGAATTCGAATAAAAGTTCAGTAAACTGGTCTCTTCGGATTCCATAGCACTGATCGATCAACACGATTTCTTAATTATTTGGCTTCTTTGGCGAAGTCCTATATCTGCGCCCCTATAATATTTGAAAGATTAAACATTTATAACACTGAACAGTTAATCGCTAAGGTTAATTGATAACAATGGCGGCATTTTCTTTCGTGTTCATTGACAATAAGTGTTTGGCTTTGTTAATTTAAAATATCGGCAGCGGCGCTCCTTTTATGTTACTGCTAATAGGGAACAAATCAACAAACAAGGGTTCGGAATATGGGTCATTAATATGTAAAATGGGTGCGTCAGGAACCAGACTGTTCTGATAGCGAAGAAATTCGGATTGTAGGGGTTCGGATTGTGAGGGATCACTGTAATACCGCCAAATTTAAACATGACTTGCTCACATGGATGAGCTATCGTAAAACTTAAAGGACATCGAAATTGCCCCAGAGATAATGGCGATACAAGGCGTAAAACAAAGATGTTCCCCACAAGAAAAAAATATCTCATATTAAATGTCAAGTCTATATACAACTAATTGACTCACAAAACAATCGCAAAGTAGAGCAGAAGAGGCCACATGTAGATAGCCATCAAGTTGAAATAATCTCGTACAAAGTAGGCTATCCAAGGAATCAGCATGCCTCCCACAGATCCTAGTAAATTCCAAGAAATTCCAAATGTTGACCTCCACTCCAGTGACGTGATCTCAGATACTAGGCATACACATAAAATAAGTTCAATCTTTTCAAAGACGTCATTCTTTCATACTAACGAATGACGTAGAGAGTGAGAGTGACATTTGGGGACGTGATTCCCATGATGACACGACCGAAAGCAAATAATTCGTAGAGCGGCGAATATAAACTGAGATAGCATCCAATGCAACGTACGAAGTGGCACCCAAGAACTGTCTTCTTACGACCAAATCTGGAAAAAAATAATATGTTAACTCAATTTCTGCATTTATTGCACGATACAGCAACACAACAAGTTATAATAATAGCAGTGTGAATCTGTGCGTGCTCAGAGATGGAATTTCGTCAGCAATAGCATGTAGCTGATGATATCTCAGACCTATTTTCAGCACAACTATATGGTTGTTAAGCGTAGACAAAGCATGAAATGAATGTGACTGAACATTGGATGGTGACAGGGGATTCGTACCTGTCGGAGATGGGACCGATGATAATGCAGCCAATGAGCCAACCAGACATGTAAAAAGTGTTGATCATCTCCACTTTCCATGATTCACCACAAACCAGATCCCACTGAAAATAAAAACAGGATCTATGTCCTGGCCTTGGCCAGGTGTCCTTAGCATTAAACTCCTTAATGCAATTACAAATCTGCTAATAATTTAAATGGTATTTATTATAGAGACACTAGTTACTAGTAACAAGGTACTACCATGATGCAATGATCATTGCATTACAACATTGCACATTTTAGGCGATTGACTATAATTATAAAGTTCAATATGATGAGTTCAGGTCGAATTTTTCTTACCTTGGAGCCGATTGTAGATATAAACTCCGATTGATCATAGACCCAACCGGAGTCACATCTGACCCATTTACTCTCTGGGATGTCTGCTGTCATCTCAGTTCTGTTCCATTTTCTCAATTCATCCTGTGAGTAGTTAGCATAATCAATGGGAAACCGATAGCAGCTATCGTATTCCAGTTCCACAGGTTCCGAAGAGTATGGTAAGCCAAAGAGATCAGACAGCCATGTCCGGCGTCTCGAGTCTGTCGGTCCTGTGTCTGGGATACCAATGTACTTCTGGTCCTCATGAGTGAAGTTGGCCAACTCAGGGAGCTTGCACCAATGCTTCATCGATCCTCCGACAAAATTCATGCTCAGGGCATCACTGCCAACCATGAGAAAGGTGAAAACATAGGCGAGATTGCCTAGCTGATAAACCCCAGCCCCACCAAAGTACTCAAATACTTCATCAAAATACATCTTGCTTTTAGCTGCACTGAACCTGATATGAACTGCTCTGTTTATGATGGTGACGATTATCGCCCTCTCATGTAATCATCTGATTAGTCTCTTGTCGTTACTTTGGAGTGCATGTGCCAAAAAAAGGACAACTAATTAGAGGTGGTTGATTTATTTCGTGTCCTAGCTATAATGCACACGTGTGCAGTATTGATTTAAACTCTTATCAAGTTAAGGAATCTAAAGGGTACAAAGAATAAGGGTACTAGTCATTTCGCCCGAATGCCATTTCGCCCGAATGCCATTTCGCCCGAATGCAATTTCGCCCGAATGCAATTTCGCCCGAATGCATTTTCACCCGGGTCATCTCGCCCGAGGTCAACTCGCCAGAGGTCATTTCGCCCAGTTTTATGTACATGTAAATATTTGACTTCTGAGTCATGAGTGGGTGCAGTACATGCAGTTGTTTACCAGTTCATCTATATTAAACTAATAATGCACTATAAATGTATGGATTCACGTGTGCATCTGCGAGAGATGTTTCAAGCGCATGGTAAATGGTAAAATGAAGCATGAGGCATGATGGGGTTTTACGGCTCCACCTAAATCATTCGGATGATACGGGCGCCAGAACAGAAGCCCGGGACCGGGT
>KB293067.1:11141-27157 GCA_000328365.1 Capitella teleta | reverse complement strand
TTAGGGCAACAACTCGTTTTAGGGCAAACAAAAAAATCTCATTTTAGGGCAAACAAGTCGTTTTAGGGCAAACAACTCATTTTAGGGCAAACAAAGTCATTTTAGGGCAAACAAGTCGTTTTAGGGCAAACAACTCATTTTAGGGCAAACAACTCATTTTAGGGCAAACAAAGTCATTTTAGGGCAAACAAAAAAATCTCATTTTAGGGCAAACAAAGTCATTTTAGGGCAAACAACTCGTTTTAGGGCAAACAAAAAAATCTCGTTTTAGGGCAAACAACTCATTTTAGGGCAAACAAAGTCATTTTAGGGCAAACAAGTCGTTTTAGGGCAAACAACTCATTTTAGGGCAAACAACTCATTTTAGGGCAAACAAGTCGTTTTAGGGCAAACAAAGTCATTTTAGGGCAAACAAAAAAATCTCATTTTAGGGCAAACAAAGTCATTTTAGGGCAAACAACTCGTTTTAGGGCAAACAAAAAAATCTCATTTTAGGGCAAACAAGTCGTTTTAGGGCAAACACGAACTTGTTTTAGGGCAAACAAAAACAATCTCATTTTAGGGCAAACAAAGTCATTTTAGGGCAAACAAGTCGTTTTAGGGCAAACATGAAGTTGTTTTAGGGTTTTAGACACACCGGTAGTTCAAGATAACTAATTATTGTTGATGATTCTGAGCGATGCTTCAAGAGCGAACATTAAGCCCGTTGGTGGAATAAGTACATTTCGGTTTTGATGAGGATTGGAGAACATTACTGAGTTGCTTCTGATTGGAGAATCTTGTCTTTGGCGGTCAAGCGTTGGGCGTGAAAAGACGGTGATCCCCGTCTTTGGCGTTGAATGTGTTAATGTTATGTGTTAATGTTATGATTAATTGAATGAAATTAATACCATTCCAAACATATTGTGATACTTGTTCATTTAAGATTTAATGAATAATTATGATACATGTATTATCAATCTGATATTTTGATTATGATTATGATTATGTAATAATAATATGATGATCAATACGAATCAGGAGAAAGTTTAAGCATAATCACCTGCAGTGCCGTCGAAGTACAAATGTAGCATCTTCTGAATTTGCATAATCCTGCCGAAATACCTTTAAAAGTACTCTGTTTTATCAATATTGACATGATTTTGTTGTGAAAAGTGAAGTCTGACGGTCAACGTCATTTCTTTCTGTATTATCGCTCAATAATCATAACGTGATAAATAAAGCAAAAATGCGTTATGAATGTCATGTGTTCTTTTCTCAATTCTCAAGCAAATAATATTATGTTAATCACATTTTCTGCCCTATTTTTGTATTATCGGAATTTTAATTTTTCTAAATTCCCAGGCAAAGACTGCTTAGAAATATCCAAATTACAATAATCATTGAATTTGAAGGAGAAATCAGAACGCACTTTTTCGCCATCTAGAAATACGTTATGATTTCCGCGCAATCGATTTCGTTTGTGCAAACATTGTTGTCAAGATGACGTCATACTAGGAGCCATGACGGAAGTTCGGAGTTGACAGGCTCTGAATAAAAATAATGAAGTAAAACTTCGTTTTAAAGACCTCCTGCTTTCAACATCTCGTCAACGTTGTGGCAGCGTATACAGCAAACATGGTTCGACCAAAAATGTGTTCCTTTTTTGCATTTGTGACGCTGATTGCGTTTGTATCAGCGGCGAAAGAGCGAGTCAGTGACCAGTCGCTCGATCAGTTGACATCAAAACTCTGGCATGAAATCGAAAAGCGACTTAAGGAAGATGAGGGAGTGTTGTCTGATGAAGAGCGAAATGTTCTCAGTCAGTTTGGAGATGATTCAAAGGATGAAAAATGCCATTATGACTCTTTGAATGGTACCATTGTTCGTACCCATGACTCTCAAGCCAGAGGCGCCAAGTTCCTCAATTCAATTGACTCTGACACGGATGCTGATCTGGACATGGAATCCTGCCTGCAAGCGTGCTGTGATGAAGCCATGTGCAACTTAGCGGTGTTCAAAAATAAGGTATAATTTTGCGCATTTTCATTATGTTTAGTTTTCATTAATTATTCCTTATTTTCACAGGAGCCTGATCATTCCTGCTATCTCTTCGACTGTGGCTCACCCAGCGTTTGTCTTTTCACTGAACACCCTGGATTCTCCTCCCATTCACTTCCGAATCGACGGAACGGCAACAAGGAACAAGAAAAACATGCGGACGAACTCGAAGATCTGGCGGCTGCCACGACCACCACCTCAACCACCGAACCCACCACGACCACCACGACCCAACAAGCGACTCTGCCACCGAAGAAAGTTTTAACCCCAGGTTTGTCATCTGTCTGAAGCCCCTCATGCCGAGAACCATGTCAAACATTTTGTCAGTTGCCCTATTTGGAGAGTGCTCCGATCATCAGGATTGTGCCGGCAGCAACACTGAGTGCCTGGCTGGCTACTGCCTGTGCCAGGAAGGCTTCCATGCTCAGGACGCCATGTGTCGTAAGTGTCATCTGTACGAGTGTATTTGTTAATGGGTTAATTAGTGCGCTGTGACTAATATTCCTTTTTCTACCCCTTCCCTGCTGCTCTTCAGGTAAGGACTGCACTCGCTTTGAGTTTGAATGTGCGAATGAGGGCCAACCGGCCGCTTACCCACAATGCATTGCGATTTACGATAAGTGCGATGGAACTATCCATTGTAAAGACGGCTCAGATGAAGTGAACTGTGACACTTCGCAAACGCAAGGTAGTGAGCGAGACAAGCGTAGCATTATGTTTATGCGTAGATATTCTAATTATTTATTTTATTTTGGTAATTTTCTGGTCGCATGCAATTGGTGCAAAGACAACGGAATCGGTTAATGGTATTTCTCTCTCCTTTGTCGCTTCTCAAGGCTTTGGATACGAATCAGCTGCCCAGCCCCAGCCAGCCGCCCTTCCTCCCCCCCGGCTCCAGCAGCCTCAGCCCCCCGCCCCATCCAAGCCCGTCAGACCTCAGCAGCCAGACCCAATCGTCCCTCAATCAGCGCCTGCCCCCCAACCACAACCGCAGAACCCTTATTACGACCAAACGGACTTCCAATCACAATCGTACGCTGATCAGTTATGGAATTACGGGAACAAAGCCCAGCCCCCAAACCTCGCTCAGCAGGCCCAGCAGGTCCCTCAGTATCCGCAAAAGCCGGTCAAACCACCCCCCAGGCGGGTTAATCGCCCTGTGGTGTCCACCCCTCCCCCAGAAGTGCACACCCTCCCGCCTCATGCGGCTCCTGAGCGGCCTTTAGAATCTCCACAATCGTCTTTCAACGCTCCCAGCGCTCACTCTGTGGGAAGGAAACCTGGACCCCTTAAGCCCCCTGCATACCAGGACCAGCAGCTGCCTCCCAGTCACCAGCAACCGCCTCCGAAAGCCCAGATTCCCCCTCAGAGAAAAACTGAATCATATCCCCCAAAGGTAGCATCTCCCGAAGTCCCGCTTCTCACAAAAGCAGATCGCAACAGAGGAGGATATAACCCCAATTACGGGGGAATCAGCGATGGGGGACGGGTGGGGCCTCAGGACGGAAATTATAACTCCCGGGGCGGTTCAGGGTACAACATGGGTGCCGCTGGCAGAGGCTACAAGCTGAGCAATTCTGATGGCTATGCGGTGGATGGAGGGGGTCGTGGCTATGGTTATGGCTATGGCAATCGCTATGGTAACCCCCCTGACTACCGTTACTATGACACTGGTGGCCAAGGCATGTGGAACAATGGTCCATCCAACATTGATTACGATTACTACAATGTTGATCCAGGTGGGACCATGGTGGATGTTGTCGTTTTTATTTCCGTTTCTGATTCGGGTTTTTTTTCTTCAATCCGGGCTGCGAAGCAAATATATATTTCACTTGCACTTTGGTAGCCATTTTTGTTATTTTTGAGAGTTATAATATCCCCCAAAAAATTGGTAGAGTTTTTTATATATTTATTTATTTATTATTTGTGTGGGCTTTTATTCACTTTTTGCTTTATTTCAAATTGATGAGTAATTTGAATGATCACCTATTAGTCTCAGCGTTTAAACTATTTTTTAGTCGTTATTATAATCTGCACGTTGATTGGAGATGCATTCTGATTGTTTTACTTTTGGCGTTTTCCGACTACAGCGTCATTGTATCCCGGAGCTGCTCAGCGTGAGAGCCTCAAGCAACCTTTATGGAAATCCTATCAGAGTTTCCTTGACTCTCTCTCCTCCTCCTCTTCCCCCTCTGGTACTCAACCTCCTCCTTGCTCCTCTTCAAAGCTTATTGACGCAATGTTGTGGCGTGATTTCTTCTGATCTCATTAAATCATGTGTGAGCATGTTATTGAAGTATTAGGTTTATTTAAATATGCAAACTTTCCTTAAGGTTATTCCATATCTTTGCATGTTTTACACCCGTCCCCATATGCAACATACATATCTGTGAATTCAACATTTTAGTTAAGAAATATTTCATAAGCTGTGTTTAATTTTAATTGTTTTTTTATTACTGAAAGGTAATATTGTGTGACTTCTCGTTGATGTTATATATATTATATTATACTAACCCCTTCATAATTCATTGTATTTTATACTGAACCAACTGGAAATACTCATTCTGCATGATCCTCCTCTCATTTAAGCATGGAGTCTCGGCTTAGCTGTTGTCATTATCTTAAATCAAAACCAAATCAAATTATTAATTCAATTTGCATTTTTTTTTTTTCAGAGCCCAAAGCTGACACCTCAGACGTGTCAAGTGAGTTAGATTTCGTGTTATTTCTATATCATTAACAATACTTCTTTCTTTTCAACTTTTTCAACTTTATAACAATGCTTATGCATGCTTTTTTTTCTCCTTAAAGATTACCTCTGATTGTTTTGAACTAGTAACAGATGATAGAGGATGCATCCCAAAAGACAAATAAATACACCTTTTGACTGACATATTTTTAGACAATATGCTTGCTGTGGGCTTAATCCTAGATACATCGAATTTGAGAGGTGTAAAATCTCTTCTCATGTTCGATTTCAGACTGTGGTCAAGTGACAAAATTAACTCTCCTATTGTTAACAATGGGAGCTGTGAGTGAGCAGATCTCTCAGAAGTTCTCATACAAGAAATCTCGCACTCATCTCGTTTCATGCCATTCTGCCTGAGCAGGAAATTCGTATTTTAATTTGTCTTGAATATCATTCACAGTTGTCTCTCCTCACTCACAAAAGCCCATAGAATTGATCTTAAAACTTAAAAGGTTCTGAAATGAACAGAGGTCCTCTTTAACTAAGCATGTGTTTTTCATTCTTACATTCTATCACAGAGTTGAATGAAGATGCTATCAGTGATCCGGCACTCAGCGCTGTCACACCTCCTCTGCCTCTCCCACCAGGTCGCAATTCGCACTCCTTTCTTTCGCTCGAGTTATTAATATAATTTTTCCGCCATCGATTGTTTCTCTAATTCTAACTCCCTTTTTACAGTTTCTCACAGACCTCATACTAAAATCCAGACCCCTCCTCCAACAACCCCTTCCATCCCACAAGAGGACACAAAAGGTTCAGTTTTTCACCTGGATATCTAAATCAACAAATGCAAATAATATATTGTTAATTTGTTTAAGTTACATATAATTAATTCCCATGGTGATATGGAGAATAGTTAATTTTTTATTTATTTGATTTGAAATTTGGAAGATTTGTTCTTGGTTGCAGAGGAAGCGAAAGAGGAGATGGAGCAGTCGTTGCAGAAGATAGATGACGGAGGCATTGCTGCTCCGAACGCCCTGGAACAATCGGAGCACAGCAACAGCAAAGTGGAGATCATCACAGACAAACTGGACATCATCGAAGAAGAGAAGGTTGTCCCGAAGGTCAACAACGCTGAACCCATCAAGACGCAGACTTCAGAGCAGAATGCCATCATAACAGCCATCAGTAGCCAGGGCGCGGTCATCTCCCTGGCGCTTGGTTTAGCCATCACGGCTATTTTACTTGTATTTGTCGGCTGCCGGCTAAGGCATATGAAGCACAGGTTACGCAAAGGACGACCTTTGAACTCCAATGAGGCGGATTACCTCATTAATGGAATGTATCTATAGACTCCTTGTTTCGCAATCAGAAATATCCCGTTGATTTCCTTCTTTTGGTCTTTTTGTGCGTCTCTGTATCTCAGGGAATGCGATCAATTCTCTCTCTTTTTCCTTGGACAGCTGACTCTTTGTTCCTCTTTCTCTCTTGTAAATAATATGTATGTGATTTCGTCCATGACACAATATCAAAAATATTCTCCTTGAAATCAAAACGCTTTCTAATTGTTTTGTTACAACTCTAAATCTTTGTCTGTTGGCCACAAACTTTTTGGTGCCCTCTTTGTACAAAATATATCACAGATATTGAAAATTTTAATATTTTCTACTATTGTATGATGCATTCCTAATAATATTTTTTTTTTTATGAAATGAATAGTTATTTCTGAAATCGCTTCTGTTTTTTTTTGTTTTTTTTTTTTCTGGTGAAGTGAATCTTTGGTTATCAAAAGCTGTTATTTTAGTTCTGTTATAATAATATGCTCTTTTGTTTTTCCTGTCTCAAATCTGTTGCCCCGAATAATAATGATTATAGAAATTGTTTCACAAAAGGATTCTGAATGTGGTTTTTTTTTTGTTTTTTTTTGCTTTGAAATTTTTTCACAATTTAATCAGAAAAATTCATGAATTATGTCAAAACTAATAAAAGTAAACTAAAGAATTTTTGTCATAGTATTTCCTTTGTGTTTTCATATTTGTGAAATGACATCGCTTTGTAGAATTGAGAAATCTTCAAACACGTAGGTTTTATTCAAAGTAAAGCAGTGAAATAGTTGCATTGAGTAAAAGCAAAATACTTGGAGCAAATTATGAAGAATGGCATTTAAGGAAAGGTAGAACAAGAATACACAGATAATACTAGAAAGCATTTTATATCATAAGAGAATATTGAATTAATAAATACTCCAGTCATCACAATATTCGAGAAAGGAAGAAGTCTTAAGTTTGATTACATAATGAAATGATGAGCATGATATTGAAAGACAGGATGGACAGCAAAGGAGAGTAAATTGTGAGGGTGTGTTTAAGTATAACAAATCCATAGAAACCCACTATGTACACAGCTCTAGATAGCACATGCATACTATGTGGATTTCTATGCAGAGTTATGCTCCACAAGCAAGGTAATATCCTGATACATTGTATTAAATGACTAAACAACTCAGCATGATTCATCAGAAGCTATTTGATAGCATAATTCAAAAGTGCGTTTATAAGTCTTGTTTCTGGCGTGGTTTTCGACCACTGTAAAAAAAAAAAAAAGTAATAAATCAGCCATATATTTATTTTAGAGGAAAACAGAATCATTCACCTCAGCTGATGGTCTTTCTCTGTGAGAGGAACATAGATGACCCCCATTAGCTCCTTCTGAGTCACACTGCCGTCCTGGTTTTTATCCAACTGAATCAGCATTTGATTCTGCCCTTCTGGTCCGACAGGCAGAATTAATCGTCCGCCCGGTTTTAACTGTTCAATCAACTGAATTCAACACGATAAAAAAAGTGTGACTTAGAAGATTACTCAACAACTCACAGCTGTTGGAACATGGGGAGCAGCAGCTCCAACATGAATCGCATCGTACGGCCCCAGTGATTCGTAACCCTGGCGACCATCACCAACAACCAGCTTCATTTGACCTGCGTCTAACATGGCCGCCAGAGAAGGGTCTTTGCGAACGTTGTCTATCGAATGATTCACCAGCTGATCAATGTGATCGATGCCTACTGCGAGCCCTTTGTCACCAACCTGTTACAAGTATTTATCATACAACACATGAAATGGAAAATTATGCGTACCATAATTGCCATACAGGACGTCAGATATCCGCTTCCTGAACCAACATCCAGAGCTCGCTTACCGTCCGTTAAATGATCAGATAACAATTCCAATGCATGAGCGTGCTGTTTGAACAGGAGGTTAATGAGAGACTTGCATCCCCAATTAAACGCACCATATGTGGAGCACTGATGGTAACGGAATAACCAATGCCCTGAGGGGAGTCCATGTACGGGTTATGCGGAGAGAAATGACCACGATCGACCGCCTTCATTGCCTCAGCCACACGCTCGTTCTTAATGATGCCGTTCGCTGTGAGAATTCAAATAATTGGTTGCTAATAATAAAGATTGTGCCCACATTGCAAGTTTTCAATGAGGTTCACGTTTGATGATCCGCTAGAACGCCATGCCATGTTGAATGCTCGCTTGGTCAGACTCAAACCAAAACAAAATGTCACCAGAGTCGTGGCAGCAAATTTCGATGACTTTGAGATGAAATTCAACATGAAGAAGTTGCTTCAGCTGATCTGAAATGAACAGCGTTCATTAATAGAGATATACATGACGCAATTGGGAATTATTGATGGTAAATATGATGAGTTTGATGACATGAAATAGATATCGAATCGGATCAATGGATAATAATTATTGTCTAAATTACTAAAATAATCACAAGAAATCAGTCATCCAACTGATGACTTCTGATGAGTGATGCATGCAACTTTCTCTTGTGGCTAACTTTGTATAATTTACCTGTTTGAATAACTGAAACATAGTTACTAGTACACAAACATATCATTTTCTTTTCTGTAACTAATAAAAAAAACCAAAAGCATATAACACTTAAATGCAATTATTGCTGGCAATTAATCACACATCAGGATCACTTTCCTAAATATGTGATATTTCCACAGTCAAGCATAGCATAACAGTATAATGTAATATATGTATATGCTGGGGCATCGAGCATCGCACGCTGTCAGTTGAGTTCAGCCAAATAGCAATGGCGGAGGCTGGCGCTCGCATGATTCATGGCTCGTCTCGTTTTCGTATTCTGTGATGTATTAATAATAATAATAATAATAATTTATTACGCCTATTTGATTTATCTGTATGTCATTTGTGCGCTGGGGCTTCATTCAGGGATGTGATTGACTTTCGAAGAAAAAGAAAAAACATAAAATATTTTGCACCAGTGCACCAGCCCAAGACACCAGAAGCTAGTGGGGTCCATGATCCCTCGGTAAAAATTTCAAATCAGGGATGCCAAAATAAAGCATTTGAGCATTTCTGAGAACCCAAAATGCAGAATGAAAAGTTAGCAAAAGGGCAGATAAATAACAAATCTGACTACCGTATTGTCTTGGTTAAATTTCATCATTGAAATTTATAGTTTCCTATAACCATTTCCACTGGAAATGATTCTTCACAGTCAAGTCAATATCCTTTTCCTAAATTTTTCAACAGTCGAAAGGACCTAAAGAAGATATTTCATGCAACTTTACAGAAGGTATCTATATCAATTTTATGGTGGCTTTGCGAATGCTGTAATTTAATTTTCTTCCCGCTTTTAATTTACTAGTATTCAGTAGTAGTTTTATTCAGTATTCAGTAGTCTGCCCAGGGGTATTTTCTGGAGTGAGTTTTAGATAAGGAGGCAGTGTGCATGATGTGCTATATTTATATTAGCCTGCTAAATGTCGCTCACAAGCCATTTCCAGCAAATTTGTTCCTGCGATTTTGCCAAAGTGTCGATCGCCCGCTTGTCGCAAGATCGTTTCCCGCGAATTCATTCCCGCGATTTCACCCGAGCGTCAATCGCCAGGGTTATGGAACCAGTGCTGTCAGCAGTGCCCATATAATATGTACCGAGACTAGTCCACTGACTATAAGAGTAAGACTAGTAAGACAAAGAGTAAAAACTATTAAGAGTCTTGGTAGCTCCCCTAGCAATAAAAAAAATAATAAAAGGTTTTTATTTTTTGAAAAATCAGTGATGGTTGTCTGCTTGTGATAAGCCGTTCCAACACGCCCAATTTGTGTAGTTGATCTCTATTTTCTTGCTTCGCTGCCTCCGACTCCTCGAATCTCTCTCGCAATATAGCATTAATGCGCGCACGTGCTGCCTCGTTTACCCGCCAAGACTTTCTTCGCTTGCTCAGATCCACTCACTTCTCCACTCGATTGATCTCCATCTCGTTCGTTCCGCTCCTGAACATCGCTTAACCCAGTGACCAATTGAATGAAAGACTGAAAGAATTTTCGCCTACGATTGATTCGCTTGGTTTAATTAACTTGTTAAGCGTTAAACAAACGAAGAGGCGCCATTTGTTCTTAAACTCACCCGACTTCAAAGAAATCGCCGGCAATTGATGTGTCTTGGCTGATGTTTGTTTTCGACACGCTATTTAGGTGGCGGATTACATGTGTTATTTACAATGGTAAAGTGTAGATTCGTTCCCTAGAATCGTGGTCGGAGTCGGATTAATGAAAAGGACGGATTATATGACACAATTAACATTGCAAACGATTCATCCCTGAGATTTTAGGGCGGATTACGAAAAGGGCGGATTACATGACGGCGGATTAACAGGATCTGACTGTATATATAGACAGTAAGCATTCACTGCATTGAGTTTGGTCCATATATGCTCCTTACTGGTAAGACCCCCGAGTGAATGTTTACTGCCTATATATTAGGGCTGGGCGGATATTGCTTCAACACGAATACACGGATAACGGATATCCGTGTTACTAATATCCGACGGATACGGACACGGATATTTTTGCCCAAACACTGGAGCATGCACCTGATCGCCAAGTAGCGGGCCTACACGTACTAGTGCTTAGAAATTGTTTCTTATATGATGTTTTAGCACTCTAATTGAATAAATTATTATTATTATTAGTCTATATTAACATTAACCATTTCAACATGGTTCAAGGTCGAGAAAATGATGAAATTCAGTGCTGTTTGTGGTTCACACAAAAACTGCAATTGACAAAAGCTGTCACGTGTTGAAAAATAAGCACTAAAGGAGATAGTCACAATGCGTGGTTACGTCACTAAGGACTGAAGAGATTCAAGGGCATAGAATTGTGTTTATTTAAAACAAATCAGAATTAGCGCATTGTTGACATCGTGTTATCTTGTAATTGACATCGCTCAGCTTCAGTGAGCAGTGTTTGTGTGCAAAATGGCTGTGCGCTATACGCTCACTGTGCGCTTGAAACAAACACTTAAAATTTACACTATATCCGTGTTTAACTATCCGTGTTGAAACACGAATCACGGATAGTACTGAACACCCCCAATATCCGTTCTGTCACGGATATCGGACATGATATCCGCCCAGCCCTACTATATATGTAATATTATTATATACCGTCTAGAAGGCTGAATTGGCATTTCATGTAACCAGAGCCCACTGGCAAGACTCTGTGTGGGCCCTGGGGAGCTATACATAAACTCCTATATACTTTAACTTTTATTGAGTCTCAATCTGACTCAAGAATCAGACACTTGAGTCTGGACAAGAATAATTGTGACAAGATGATGAAGTTGAAGTAGCTCCCCAAGGGTGTGCACTACGCTACGGCTTGGGTAGCCCCCCAAGGGTAGCGGAGTAGTTCCCACACACCGCTACCGCGTATCGCCATTGACTCCCATAGCAACAGTGAGTTGTGAACTTTTTGAAGCTTTGTGATCCAAAAATCCCTATTTTTACTAGCTGGTGAAATTCTTTGAATCCTTCACTCAATAAAAAGGTTCAGGTTGGTTCAGGTTGATTGGATTAAAGTGCCTTTGTTTCGGCACTGTTACAATCTGACGTTCGAGTTTCTCTTTATTTATATCTTCTATTTCTAAAAGATATAACCTCATAAATAATACAGTAATAACTAAAATAAAACTAAACTGGAATAACCAGCCAAATAATAAGCCCTACTTCCCTCCCCCCTTCCCCACAACAACAGAACAAAATGATAAATGAAGAAATAAATAAATAAATGAATAGATAAATAAATAAAGAATATAAATAGGTGTGTGTGCACTACGCTACCGCTTGGGTAGCTGACATACTACAGCGAGCCCAATGAGGTATACAGACCTCGCCCGAGAATCTGTGCTACGGCTTGGGGAGCTACGGCTTGGGGAGCTAAAGTTGAAGATGGTTTTGCTTATTGCATAAATGACACACTTCGTTGCATAATCTGAACCTGCTCTGTTTGTAGCTGGATCAAATTATAATTATAATCTATCTTATTCGGTAATGACAACATTGTCATCAATGAAAATACGTACAAAAGTTTAAAATGAGAAAAACATTTCGTTGTCTGGACTCAGCAACCTTGACCCAGAGTAAAGTTAAGAACTGTTTATATTAAGGTCAAATTGAGGACAATCGAAGAAGTTCCAGGGATGAGACAGACTGAGACGTACGGCCAATATGTTGGAAAACATAATCGCCCCAACGAATTCTATCATTTTTGTTAGAAGTTCGATCTCCATCTCATGGTTCCTGAACGAATAAATGAATTATTTTTGTGTGTACAAATAGCTATGGGTTTACATTATTGTTGTCATGGAAGATGAAAAATAACAAGAATATAGGCCAACTGTTGCTATGTATGTTATTTTTCATTGCTGATGTGTGTTTGTGACTCTCGTTATCTACTAGTAGATGAACTGTCTTTCAAAATATGGGCCAATCGATCCATATGCTTCTTCAATAGTACACACACACAGTACAGCAGTGGAAATTAGGCCTGATCAAGCTGTTACCATCAGTCCATCACTAAAATCCTAAGATCAACTTTACTTACAATTTTTGACACATAAAATGTGAGGAAAAGGAAAACATAACGATTGGCGACTCTTCTATACAAGTTGAGAAAGATTGTATGGTTTTAATCATTTGAGGAGAGGTGGTGGCCGAGTGGTTAGCGTGCTCGCCTCGAAATGGCTTGGCGCTGGCCACTGGAGGTTCGAAGCCAGCCACCAACCTTGTGTCGTTGGGTAAGGCACTTAACTCCTGATTACCTCCTCGGACCACATAAGCCGTCAGGCTTCAGGATTCTGAGGTTAAATAAGCCCTCAAAAAAAAAAAAAAAAAAAAAAAAAAAAAAAGGAGCAGTCTCCAAATATGCAGAAATGTCCTCATTTTGGGGTCGTGGATTTTTAATTTAGCCATAGGCCGGCCTACATGTGCATTGTGCATGTAGCCTAGCCTACACATGTATGTGAAAAATATTGAAAGCTGAAAAATAAATGTTTTTTTTTTTGTATTTTATTTCTCCATTTACTGAGGTGCAATTAGTTACCTCAGCCAGGGCGCCGCCCCAGCTTGCCTTGCCTTGGTTATATGCCATTGATCTTGATAACCCTCTTTGCAGCCACTCCACCAACAGCTCTCTCACCTGCTCATGTGAGGGTAGACCCCGGAGCAGATTGTAATTGGCCAGAAGCGGCTGGCTGAAGTGAAAATGACCGGCTAGCTGCTTAAGCCGCTTCACCAATCAGAGATATCGTCTCAGCATTGTGATCGGCGGCTAGCAGTGGCTTGATGTGGCTTGGCAATGGTTGCTATATGATACTATATGTATAATGATACCATTAGATAACACAAACATTCACTACTCTTTACATGTGGAACTACCTAGTGTTGTCATTTTGAGATTGGACGATTTCCAAATCGTATGATGTCCCATTTAATTACACTCTCTTGCTTTACTCAAGTTTAAGACATTTAGGGAGTGAGTGAGTGACTGGTGGGGTTTTACGGCTCCACCGAACCAATTCGGGTGATACGGGCGCCAGAACAGAAGGCCCGTGTAATAAACTGAGATAGAATGTCGAATTCCGGAGAGAGCGCAAGAAAGGAAGAGGCCCTTGAACGAAGGTTTAAACTGAAAACTGCCGGCATTTATTTGGATGAACTGAAGAGAGGGTACACCGGTAGATTGTAAACGACAATAAATCATAACATCACAACACTCCCCCACAACTGGTCAGGGACGAAAAAAAAAGTTGTAGCCATCAAAAGTCTCTGAACAACAAACTGCTTCACTTGAAGACACATGCATTTGAAGGAAAGACACAAGTGTAAAAACTAAAATCAAACTTGACACGTGTACTTAATAACCACACACAAAAACATAAAAGAAACGATCAGAAAATCAAGATTCAATGAGTCGCTGGGGTGGGCGTCTGATCCTCTCAGAACGTCAAAGTACTGGCTCAACTGGAGCCTCCGCTGGTCCTGCCACTGTTTCATCTCAGCAGGCTGCGCTGGCGAAACATTGACTTTTGCACTGGGAGCTGGTGTGGCGGGTGTCTTGGGCGTAGCTGGAAGTAGCTGTTCTGCATGCCGATGTGTGATCCCTCCATCAGGTAACTCGACATCGAACAATGCCTGATGCTGAGAGACGATTCTGCCCTGCTGCCATTTCATTTCGCGCGACGTGAAGTCCTTTGCCCAGACATTGTCACCTTCCTCAAATGACGCTGCCTTCACGCTTTTGTCGTGGCTTCTCTTTTGCACAGCTTGAGCCTTAACACATTCACCGCCAAGGCATTTTCGGGACGATACCCCTATACCGCCACGCATTTTACTCAAAAAGCCTTGACTTTACCGCTCTGTAATTTCTATATGAACGCACGCATTTCTACATATTTAACATATTAGGATAGATCGTTCTTTTGTGAATCTAACCATATAAGATTCAACATCATACTTGCAATTACATGTACTGAAATACAGCTCTGAACAACACACACTTTGGTTAAAACCACACCTTCGCAAGCAAAAAGCTGAGAAAATCGCAGTTTTCTCTCAGCTACCAGTATGACCGGCATAACACGCATTGTGATTACAGAGGTTACGTTGTGTAGGCATAACTATTATCGCACGATAACGACCCCGGTAATTACCACATCAAAGGATGAGAATAACAGTTATAAAATCGGGAGTTTGAGTCGGTCACCAACTTCAGTAACTTGGCTTTCAGTTGCTAATTAGCTCGCTTTCTCAAATCCTTTTTGCATCACAAACCCGCACTGTTGTTAGAGAGATGCCTTAAAAACACTGCTTTGATGTGTGGCATAAAAGTATGCCGAATTAGGAATAGTCGGTTGGAATAACCTGATAACTTATTTATTGACCAGTGTGCCTAAACCAAAGACGGAGGCACACGTGTATTATTATAATTGTACTTGAAAGGAAAACCAGGGTACGTACACCTGTATTCTCTTGCAAAGTGCAAAGAGAATGATGCTACACCTCTGTACATGTATATAATCAACAATGACAAAATAAAGATTAGGAATTGCTTCCGGTTCACGAATACGTGTGGTTTATTGAATTTAGATCTATTCTACATCAGAAAATTAGCTTGAGAATGGTATTTTGAAAAGCATTGTCCTTTATGTAGTGGAACCTTGCACTCAGCGCAAATATATCTAGTTTCTCTTCGCTGAACATTTCGGGTGCATTCTCGGCAATTCCTACTCGGATACTTTTTCTTTCTCTTTCTCTTTTTCTTTGTCTTTTCTTTGTCTTTTATTTTCTTTTTCTTTGTCTCGTTATCTCATAACTCCCGTGAGTTACATCAATACTCCGATCCCGACTTGCGACCCCATGTTGCTCCCATATCACGCATCTCGCCAGACACTGGTCGCTGTTGGAAAGCGAAGAAGGCCGCCAAGCCAGCGTGGGCGGCATATCTTGAAAACTTCAAAGAAAACTTCAAAGAAATTCATATTCGGGAAACCCTTATGTTTACAGTTATATCGACGACAAACAATAGAAACAGGCGCCGGTCACCCTTCCTCACTAATTGTCTGGCTTTCAAGAAACACCTCACGAGAAAGAATTATTTTGATCTCAAATTCGCTGCGTTCCTCGTTTTTATATCAAAGGAATCTGACATATAGTGATATATTATAATTACACTATATATATTATATATTATAATTATGCGATATATTATATCGGAACTTGTGGTCCTTCATTGCTGGATATGCATTCAAAATTTTATTCATTGGCAAGAGATCTGTGAGTTGTAGAAACAATGCTGGTAGTGTATACGTGTATATATGCTTATTTTTGTCCATACATTTCATGTGTATTTACACACGGCCGAAAAAAATTGACGCAAGCCTTGATT
>KB293062.1:1779-21515 GCA_000328365.1 Capitella teleta | reverse complement strand
ATGCAATAATTGTTATAGCGTCCTGAGGATGCAATAATTGTTATAGCGTCCTGAGGATGCAATAATTGTTATAGCGTCCTGAGGATGCAATAATTGTTATAGCGTCCTGAGGATGCAATAATTGTTATAGCGTCCTGAGGATGCAATAATTGTTATAGCGTCCTGAGGATGCAATAATTGTTATAGCGTCCTGAGGATGCAATAATTGTTATAGCGTCCTGAGGATGCAATAATTGTTATAGCGTCCTGAGGATGCAATAATTGTTATAGCATCCTGAGGATGCAATAATTGTTATAGCGTCCTGAGGATGCAATAATTGTTATAGCGTCCTGAGGATGCAATAATTGTTATAGCGTCCTGAGGATGCAATAATTGTTATGGCGTCCTGATGATGCAATAATTGTTATAGCATCCTGAGGATGCAATAATTGTTATAGCGTCCTGGTGATGCAATAATTGTTATAGCGTCCTTAGGATGAAATAATTGTTATAGCGTTCTGAGGATGCAATAATTGTTATAGCGTCCTGAGGATGCAATAATTGTTATAGCATCCTGAGGATGCAATAATTGTTATAGCGTCCTGATGATGCAATAATTGTTATGGCGTCCTGATGATGCAATAATTGTTATAGCGTCCTGAGGATGCAATAATTGTTATAGCGTTCTGAGGATGCAATAATTGTTATAGCGTCCTGAGGATGCAATAATTGTTATAGCATCCTGAGGATGCAATAATTGTTATAGCGTCCTGAGGATGCAATAATTGTTATAGCATCCTGAGGATGCAATAATTGTTATAGCGTCCTGGTGATGCAATAATTGTTATAGCGTCCTGAGGATGCAATAATTGTTATAGCGCCCTGAGGATGCGATAATTGTTATAGCGTCCTGAGGATGCAATAATTGTTATAGCGTCCTGAGGATGCAATAATTGTTATGGCGTCCTGATGATGCATTGATACCACACTAGAATGCAAGTGCGTCTTGAGGATGCAATATTTTTTCAAGCGTCCTAAGGATGCAATGATCTCTCAAGGGTCCTTAGGATGCAATATTAGATTTAGCGTTTTGAAGATGCCTGGAAATTACACTAGAATAAAAAGTACATCCTCAGAATGCAAAAAATTCCTTAGCGTCCTAAAGATGCATTAATATACCAAGCGTCCTGAGAATGCAATAATTCAAAATGGTCAAAATGGGAATGCATTGAAACTTTATTGGGATGCTACTACGTCCTGAGGATGCCATAATTAATAAAGCGAAATGAATTGGGAGTATTGGGGGAAACCCCTTCATAACGCATTAACCTTGCGAGTGCAAGTAATGCATGAAGAATAAGCAACCACCGGAATCAGGCACCTGATCGCTCTCGCGCCGCAAGCAGGCAGATGTTTTATCGATATTTAAACAAATTTAAAAGAATTTTTTTGATAATTATAACTGCACTAGGAGGAAATATGTCGTATATTTCTATTTATTGATGTTGGGGATCGATAAAACGTTTTATCTGGCTCTCCGAAGCATTTGTAGCACTCTCAGGATTCTGCTTTCTGCTTTCTGCGTTTTACTCATCCCCACCATCTTCAGCTGTTCACAGAGCTAAATGTGTCTGACAATCACCGTTCGATGTTCTCTATTCTTATCTGATCCGGCACCAGTGCTTTTTGTGGTGAGCTGTTGGTCCTCAATATTTCAATAACAAATTCCAACCTCTTTAGTCTTTCCAATCACCAATGGCAATGACTGAATGAGCTGTGACCCACTGGTCACTCAACCACTTATTCAGTTATTGACTTAAATCACTCACTCAGTCACTCTACTGTCTCTAGTCAGTCAGTGACTCACTTGAGAGTTGACTCAAGTTGACTGAAGTTGACTTGAAGGTAGCTCCCCAAGCCGTAGCGTAGTGTAAACACTAGCCTAACTAGAAATTGCTTCACTACCCTTGGGGAGCTGACTTGAAGGCTACAGAAGTTGAGTCTGTTACTCTGTAGTCTGTAGAGTGTAGTTGAGTCACTGTTAATGTTACTGTGTCACTGTCAGCCACTCAGTGTGTAACTGTCACCTGGTCACTGACAGACTGAGTCTGTGAACAGGTGAATCCCTCATTCCCTGAATGGCGTGATCATTGAATTTAAGTTCTAGGTCAACACTTCTTATAGACACAAAATAGTGACAGTCTTAGTACAGATCAATCAGATGCCATGTGTGAGATTCATGGCGTCTCATTGTATTATTTCAGGCTTTTCAGCTATTATAGTCTTCACTGAGTTGGGAGCACTTGTCAAATAACCCCGGACCCTAAATCATGCAATTGGGGGGAGGATCCCCCATCGCTCTAAAAATCGCTATGATTTTTTAGGGGTATAGAGACAAAAATGCAGTAAGCCATTTTGGGAATAGTTAGCGATTTGTGTATGCCGCCACCTCTTGTCTACTAGTCTTGCGCATTGTCTGCTTTGCTTGAGAAGAGAGGAAACATGCAATTATCAGTGAAAACGAACTTAACTGTTATGAGACGTGATTCGATCTCGGACCATACACCTCAAAGCACCACCGGTCTATCCGATTGCGCCAGCGCGGAATACTATGAAGGTGTTGAGTTGCTTGTGGATTATAACAATGTTCAAGCGTAGCTCATAATATTAAAATGTGCCCTCTTGACCTCATGAATATATGAATTTCTGAAACACGTGGCTTTGTTGTGTCACGTGACAATCGTTTACTGACATGGGAACTAACATGGGAAAAGTGACCGCCGATCGCCGTTTCCAAAGACACATTGCCGCTGCGCGGCTCGAACCCTAAACCTGGATCATCGATATGTGTATTTGGTAAGAATAATATGTGATTTGTTTGTATAAGTTGAGGGACTATTTCGTGTGCGTAGTATGTGTTGTAAGGTTTGTTTATGCGTAGTAATACCACAATGATAGATTATCGTTGATTCAATGTTAGTTAGATTATTGACTTTATTGTTGATTCAATGTTGGTTCAGCGTGAAACTAATAATGTAGTTGGATAACGACTTTTCCTTTGATATCCGCGTGCAAAGTAAGGTTTATAACATGCATATATAGTTATGAGTTACATCTCTTGTCTTTCATCCTTTCATTAGCTAGCTAATATGAGTTTTGGGGGTCCTGGGTTATTTGACAAGTGAACTCTGAGTTGTCTCCCTCAGGGATGACATCTCTGAGTGGCTGTAGTACCTGTGTAGATGATGTAGCTGCGAATCGTCCTAGCACTATAGAGCAATGACTGAACGAGTTGAAAAAATCAAGGAAAGATGAATCAAGGCTGGGAAATTCCAATCCTAGGGTAAGGAGGCAATGGCAAGAAAAGACACATAAGTATTCCTCGGATGCAATATTGCCGAGGCAAGAGTACTGGAGTAGAGACGTGATCCATGAGGTACACTTCACAAAACAATAAAGCACTGCTATCATTTGTTACACGCTTTCATTGCAATTTCTGCTTCAGAATTTGCAATGACTGAGAATAGCCACCAGCTCCCCTCAGAGCCTCCACCGGCCTACGGGGCAGTTGAAGGAGGGTCCTTCCCTCAACCTGGACAGTTGGCTCCTCCGCCCATAACTGAACCCCCTCCAAGATACGAAGCTCCGAAAGATGGTCCTTACGCTCCGCAGCCTCCTCCTCAACAATTTCAGCCTCAGCCATACCCCCAACAAGGTGAGACGCTATTCTCATTGTCAGGCTTATTATTTATTTGTTGTCGTCCAGTGTACCCTACTGCTCCCCAGCCGCCTGGCACCACCGTTATCAGGATTACTAATCCTCGATTCGGTGCGAACCCCACTCTGATTAAATGTCCGCACTGTCAGAGTGACTGCTTGACGACCGTCAGCTACACCTCTGGTTGCCTCACATGGGTTACATCTGCCTTCCTCTGCTTTATTGGGTGAGTTATGGGGGTCAGGTCATGCAGAATTAGGTCAGGTCATAGTGGTTTTTATTGAGCTTGATTTATTTACTATTTAGAAGTGAGCAACATTGTGTCGGCTATAATTCATCTTAAATGTGGGTCACACGCCAACGCGCTTCCTGCGGGTTTACAAGGGATTTTTGTGGAATGCGCGTCTACATGCAGTGAAACTGACATGCTCTCAGCCTCTGCCTTAGCACACTGCGCGTACAACCAAGCCAATACAATATGTAAATCTGTTCTGTAAATCAGGCTTGGCATAGTTCTCTAAGATAAACTGGTTATGGAATTGTGTTGATTATTCTGATTGTTTTATCACCTTCTTTTCGGTTGACTATGGTTATATATTATCGATGGAGGTGCTCACAATATTCAGAATAACTCCTGCTTACTTCCGCGGACAGTATAAGCCTGAGTTGCTTCAGGATTTTACGGTTCAACAGCCAACGAAGTGAAGAGAGAGAAAGAGAAAAAAGTGGATAATTTTTATTTGTGTGTACTTTATTTTGCACTTGTTTCTTAAACTTGTTAATACACTTTTCTCTTCTATTCTTTATTGGCTGTGTTTCATCTGTTGTTTACCCCACAGGGCCTGGGTATTTGGAGGTTGTCTGATTCCGTTCTGTCTTCCTGGGCTAATGGACGTAGAACATAAATGTTCAAACTGCGGGCGTCATGTTGGAACATATAACCGTGTCTGAAAGTATCTCAACCGCATCGGACCAAGACACATTGAAATAACTTTGGTCTTTGTGGATGCTCTTCCTGCCTCCTCTTTATTCAAGACCATTCCTTCATGTTTGCTCACGCTCCTTTGCATGTATTATAAATGCAATATTTATTATAAATACAATACTTATTATAAATACAATATTTATAATTCGTCTGACTTCGTCATATCTCGTGCGTTCTGTTTTTTTGTATAGAATCAACAATTTCACATGTCTTGATAAATCAGAATATAGGAAAGTCTTCCCTTTTCTCTGTGATTTTAAATTGTTGCTTAAATCTGGATGTTTTGAAATGGACTTACTGTGTTCCTCGTTACTGGCTTTAAAATTTCATTCCATGCATTTCTTTCTTCTTTATTCAATGATTGTTCTAGTCAAAAATCTAGTTTAATTTTAATTATTTTATTTCGATTGCACTTTATTTTTCTCATCCTTTTTCTTTGAATACATCCTATTTTATGGGCTACACAATCAAGTGTCTGGGTGGTGGATCTCATTACTTGAGGCTGCTTGTCTAATAAAAGATTCCCCTGAAACTATTCTTTTGTACTTGAGTTTTTGAGGTTTTTGCAAAATATAAACCAAATTTGTGGGATGAATTACTGATTACTATTTGGTTGATTTATATTTTGTTGTTATGACATGTGTGTGAGCAGATTTCACAAATGGGAAAACTTTAAATTTTCTATGGACTACATTGCATCAAAGAGCTTATGCTTATGCTTACATAAGCTCTTTGATTGCATGCATTCAATTTCAACTCTTTCAAATTAGAAAAAGAAAAACAGAAAAAAATCACTTAAATGTCATTGAAGTAATAAAATGCATGCCCCTCCTACTTCCCTGTCGTTGCTAAAAAATATCAAAATTAGAAAAAAGGGCTACGGTAGCACTGATAAATCAGGACCCCTGGGTCTCGCTGTAGTATGTCAGCTAGGTATACGGTAAGTTTAACTTCAATCGATAAGATTAATGCAATAAAAATATATACCCCATTGTAACAATAATTATATGAGTGATCATCTGAAATGATAAAAGCCAGAACATTTACATAATGAAGTCATGGTGCAAGAATTACAAATTAAAAACATCGAAATTTTGATCCTATTTGTAAACGCGCGTTATGATTGAGTTGTAATGTCACCGTGCTTTAATTTTTACCTGGAATACAGTTCACCTTGAAGGTCATTTCCGGTTAGTGTTGACAGTTGGAGAAAGAAAAGCAGAAAATGGGGGGCTATCTGTCTTCAGAGGGAAAAACTGGCGCTTCACCGGACATCAACCGAACCAATGTGGCGAAGACCTCTCCCGATGTTAACAATAATCCCAGAAATGTGGTCATAATTCCCGTAGATCGCAGTAAACAAGCGGAGGCAGCTTTCGAATGTGAGGACTAAGGGTTTTCTTGACCTGACTCTGGAGTCTTCTGTCTTCACAGTCTTGAGACTTGTCGCTGTTGACCTCAGGTCACAGCTGTCAGCACTGTCCTGTGAATTGATACAAATATGAATACCAAAGGAGTCTTGGAACAAGACTAATTTCTAGGGGTTCATTTGTTCACCTAGATTCTTAGAACCTGAATCGTAATAATTATAATTATGATAATTTGCCTATCGCCTAGCTGACATACTACAGCGAGCCCAATGGGTCTCGCTGTACGGTAAACACATTAAACTCCAGTTCGCGAACTACAATTTCTAGAATTCCACGCTTGTAATTATATTTATGAAGGCACCAGGGTCTGCAGAGCCATACCAGGTAGACGCTGGTACTAAATTTTGTTCGAAACCAGTGCCATAAACCAACTTAAACTGGATCCGCAACGAAAAGAAGTGACATTACAGGTTTCTCTCCGCTTTCCGATTGTTGCGTCACATGACCTGCTCTCCACGTGTTATAAATAAACCAGAGCACTGCGCCTGCGTAGTGCGAAGTAAACATACACGCATGCGCATACAATTTTCCCGCGATAAGCAGTCCAACATGCGGCCTATCTTCCCTTGCAGTTGCGCACGTAATTTATACAGAGTCTTCACAAAGGAATATGTATTAATTATTAATACGCAATATTTTGTGCATCACCAATCAGTATACACACTATATGAACAATTTTATTCATTTTCATTCGAAAGTCGTGAGAGAAGTTTGAGTGGGAAAGTGAAGCATGTGCGCTTGTTTACAATGCAGTGCGCATGTGCTGAGTGACGTCACTTGCAAAATGGCGTTTGTTTACTTCTTCACGAAGTGATATTTTGTTGTGGGTTTTAATTAATGTAAGTTCGACATGATGGTACTGGCTCATATTGTTTTTTCTTGGAGCATAAATATACCATCTAACGTCTGGAGGGCTTAAACACAAGGATTTGTCGGATAATATGTCTATATTTATCATGCAATCGGCTGAGTGTAGAGCCTTGCTGCCAGTATACGCAAAAAGAAGCGGTTTACCGTTGGGCGAGGTATACAGACCTCGCCCGAGAATCTGTGCTACCTATTGCCTTATGCGAGTATCATCAGTATATGAGTATGCCTTTGTAGTTTGTTTGAATCGTAGCTATGAATATCATATGAATTATAAGGACTCTATTCAATCCACAATACCTCTGATTTGTTCACAGTTTCATAGCAGTCAGATCTTGCAAGTAGCTGACTTACTACCATACCGTTGCACTTGTAGCTTGCATGAAATGGATCCATACAGAAAATTTAATGAAACCACAGTTACCAATAGCTATGGAGATGTGCATGAATATTCATTATAAAGTCACATGACATATCACTAGGTGACACTTATCATATTAGCGTACCTGAATTTGCATGACTCATTTACGTATTCTCCATGAATGAAAAATTATAATGCATGTCATATTTAGGTCAATCATTTATAACCCATAACTGAATTTTCCCTGAACTTACAAGGATATTCAGATCTCTTAACTTGTAAGACTGTTGATTTGGACAGAGTTGGAAATTTTTGCATTTGATTGATCAAAACAGCCATGTTGTAAACTTGTGGTGCACAGGACTGTGTAAAGAAAAAGGCTGAACACTACATTAAATTTAATAATAATATTTTATTGACTTATATAACGCAAAAAAGGTACATAAAAGTTTCCATACACTTGAAATTTGTCTTTAGCATTCTCAAGCGTATTGTCATGCTCACGAAGGGTTATCAATCAGATAGAGGTGAATGAATCAATACAATTGTCTAATGAGAAGTTTGTTCAATAATAATAATACAGGTAATAAATAATAACAGTTAATTCACATGGAATGATGCCAATTTCAGAAAGAACACAATTAGTAAATACTGTAAATACATTTAGTAAACAAAAATAAAAGCGAAAAAAATCAACAATGAGGCTACTTAATTAGGTCGAGGCTGTGACGTAACATTTCTTGTTGTTACAGGGTATCTGAACCATATGCATAAAGAGGGGCATCAGGTGAAAATCCTGCACATTCCGGATTACCCTCAGCCTCACCCTTACTACCCTGATCACACCTTCAAAAGTAAGTGCATAAGGCCCATGCTGCACATATTGGCTGAAAACTCTCATCCGTCAGACTTTTTTTTTTCATTTTGCAGGTGGAAGCAGCTCTAAGAGAAAGGTGTCATTCATAGCTGCATTGGTGTTAAGGCTCCTAAACGCCATTTTCTTCTCCTTGTAGGGTACGCACGCACTTTGCACCATCACGATGATCTGGTTCGCATCATTCATTTGCAAGAATTTGTGATTCCTGAGGTGCGGAAGTACTCACCGTACGCCTACATCCCTCGTGAGTAGCCGCTTCAATCTGCTTAATGGGTGTAATGGGAACATCTTCCCCTAACGTTCGCTGCTTTTTCCTGTCTGCTTCCAGTCATCTTTTGCGGCAGGATTTTCTTTATTTATTTTTTTTTTTTTTTTACACTTAGGTACATTATTTCCATGTTCTTCTCTAAGAATGAGTAAATTTCCGTGTTTAATTTTACTTGTGATAAGATGCATTGTATATTTGTGTGTCAGTTGTTTTGGAGGAAATTTATTCATTGTTAGCTGATGGACCTAACTAACTTCTTTTTTTACAATTCTCGTTTGCATACAAATGTTTCTCCATTTTGCCATGCATGATTCTCCCCTGTTTCACATAATAATTTTGAGACAGAATACTAAGAAGGAAAACATTCAGATTCCTTCCCCTAACAACTGTGAAACAGGTCTTTTTTGGGGGCATTACTTCACTTTCAGCCAATCGTGAAAAAGATCAACAAAACAGACCCTGGCTTGATTGCAAAAAAATGAGATGCCATGAAGAAGAACTGTTTTACAGTATAATTTCTCATTTCCAGATTTAATCAAAATAACTTGACAAATATAATTGTTTCAATGTTTTAGTAGTTTTCTCCTCCATATTTTCCAATGAATGAAGAATAGGAATTTCTCTTATAAATGATTCTTCTGTTTCTCCGCAGCCGAAGCCTTCCTTCAACAAATGGAGAAAGCCAAACAGGATGGCATCACTCTTGTGCAGAAGTATGAAAAGAAACTCAAGGATAATAACGTCAGAATCTTTTACAATCAAATTTAATGAATCTGTATTGTCTAAGGCTGGACGAATAGTGAAATAATCCAAATAACGATTATTCAGGCTGTTTGCCGAATCTGAACACGAATACAAATAGTTGTGATTGCTGAAAAAAAAAAAAAAAAATCAAAATCACAACTTTTTATTGTTAGAATCTTGTGTTATAGAAGGGGGCAGAATATGTTCATGCTTTATATAGCTTATGAGCTTATATATACAAGAATATAATTACATGTACCAGTTCATGCAACACAGTCACTGGTGAACTACTAGTACTTACATAGATGTACATTATCCCCCCATGATAGCCTAAAGTTCAGGCGTTTCTGTCCTTAAAACCAATAATCAACTCTTTGTGATATTTCATCATACTAATTTCATGCACAAGTAGACCTAGGCTAGTGGTACTAAACTTTCAAGTATGCATGTACTTGTATTTAATCGTACATATGGAACATTCTATCAGTATCTCACGTTGACATTTTGACAAGTTTCAGCAGCGACTTTCTATCAAGGTTACCGATACATTCCAATATATGTCACCCCTTTCAGAATTAAAGTGAAGGCACGCGATACATTATCAGTTGATCACTTGGTTTCAGCTGGCGAGCGGCGTGTGGAGCATTGTTTTGGTTGAATGATTTTGGAGTTGACGCTTTATGTGCATAGGGGGGAAGGGGAAATGCTGAGAAGTTAGTTTTATATTCTGTAATTGACGTGGGCTCTAATGATGTTTGTTCCATCAACTTGCGTTTCGCGCTGTTGTCTATTTCAACAACTTGGAAACTGAAGCTAAAATTATTTCTGGCAAAGAAATTCACTATTTGGGTTAAACTAACAACAAAGCTTCGGTGACACCCTATTTGCCGAATAACAAACACAAACATTCACCCAGCCTTAATATTATCAACGGGATATTTTATTGATTTTTTTTTAATGACCACTTGATTCACATTTTATTCCGTTCCAGATGCAAGGAGATGCGCACACAGAGGTTGGCAAACCCGGAGAGAGCATCATAGCATGCGCGGACAAATATCGTGCAAATCAGATTGTGATGGGAACCCGGGGTTTTGGTGTGCTCAGGCGCACGATCCTTGGTTCCGTTAGTGAATACGTCATTCACCATTCAAAAGTTCCTGTGACGGTCGTTCCACGTGAAGCACAACACTGGTTTTTCTAATCGGCACTGACAGCGATGTTGATAGCCCTTTTGAATCATGTTTTCTGTAATTTTATAGGAAATTGTTATATCTGCAATGCCATACAGAACACAATTCTGACCGAATGCCATGCTTATCATTGTGATAGTCCATGTAACGGCCACTGCGCTTGCCTCCTCTTCTGATTGGTCCATCTTCCAATCAAAATGTCACCCAGTTTTAGAGCTTCCTCTTTTTATGAAATAATTCCTCATCCTTATCTTTTTGAAGGGTATCAAAATATGCTTTGCATTTACAGTAACTATAATTGCTTTGTTTGGAATATTTCATCATCATGTACTGAAATAATTCTCATAATAGTTTCTTTTTGTTTGTTTGTTTGTTTGGTCCTCAATCAAATTATATGTTATTGTGGATTAGTATATCTTTGCGTTCCCCCTGAGTTCATTTGGAGTTTGTATGCGATTTTAATTTTAACCAATATTTTCTTCATTGATTCTGGCTACTTGAATTGATATCGTGTGTTTTTTGCATCTTGTACGATGAGACTTTTTTTTTTCTCACGTTTTGTATTGTTCAAGTGAGTTCTCAATAAATGATGATATAAATTTTTCTTTGTGACTTGTATATATTTTGGTGGTTGAGAGAGAAACTGAGAGTCGATTCTAAATTACTTTTCAAAGATATTTTGTGCGCTCAGTATTTGTACACCTGAATCAGAGTACCTGTATCCTTGCCTGCACACGGGACATGGAGAAGCTACTGGTAAACAGGTATTTGTTGTATTTTGAGATCATTGATTCATGAACACTGATTTCTGAGTTGTACTGAGGGGTTATCATGCAATTAATAATAAGCTCTTTGTTTATATAGGCCTTCGTATAGGTAATAAAAATCCGTCGTCAACTGTGATCGCTCGTCGTGTCGTCATTGACTTAGATATGGAATTTAATTTCGGAGCAACAAAGTGAAGGGTGCATTGGGAAATGTGAATGATGGTCGATTTGTACACAACGCTATTGAAGAGTTCGTTTAGTACACAGAGCAGCAGCTGAGGATCAGCATGGTTAAAGAGATTTGGTACCGTAAAGTTCATCTGCGGGTACTTTCGTCTTATTGGTTCTGTTGATTGGCAGGAGGACACGATGTGGGCTTCGTCCTAAACCTGTCCGTATTCGCATCGGCGTTCTTCCCTGGGAACGTGGGTCCATCTTCCTCTTTCGATCGCCAGGTTGTGGGATGAAAGACGTATTCTGGAGGCCACCATTCGCTGTTTCTCTTGGGTGTTGTGGGCAGTGTACATACGATGCACCTCCAGGTTCGGGTTCATCTGTTGTGTTTACGTCAGGAATCTTGAGCAGGTAGAGGCGTGCAGCGCAACGGCGTCGGCAGCAGGGTCGTATGTCTCCAAAGTTTCGATGTACCGCGAGGCAGGGCATCTGGCTTCGCGGGCAAGCCGCACAGCATACTAGTAGGCAAAGGATTGTCTATCACCGGCAAGCGTTGCTGGATCAGTTTCGTAATGAACATTTTCTGTCCCGATTTGACATGTTGGTTCAGAGAAGGTATTCCAGCCTCAATGAGGCAAAGGTCCGTGGAGGTAGTTTTTCTTACACCTAGTATAGTTTTCACACAGGCGTTGTACATCGGGACAGCTACCTTGCATGCTGCGGGGTTCAGCCACGTCTCTGAAGAGTAGAGGAATGTCGCCACAAGAGTAGCATCAAAGATCTTCTTCTTGACTAAGAAGGGGACATCGTTGTTCTTTTTGCAGTAGGCCTCAAATTTCATGACGCGAGCCATCTTTTGTTCGTACTTGTACATTTACCAGTATGTAAGCATTTGAGTATGTGACAAAACGAATATTTGTACTCGATGTAAATTCTAATTATTACCCTATTGCATGCAGCTTTTGCAGTGCTGTGCATCAGTTGCACAATTCTTATTAATAATCTAATAGTTTGAGCTGATGATCATGATGTAGACTGTAGTGTATACATGCACAATGCTATAATTTCACACGCACAGAGAAGCATCAAGCCACCGTGTTTGATGCTTTCCTCTGGTCTTCAAAAATCGGGCGAGGTCTACATACCGAGACCATCGTCTTCGTGTAGTATGTCAGCTAATCATAAACTAATTTTAAGAAGGACAAACCATTGAATCGACTGTCCACGCAAGTTACAGTTAGAAGAAATGAAAAAGTAAACTAATGAGCTTGCTATTTCCGAATAATTATACCAGTATTAGCCCATGTGTCTATTCAGGTGTGATTGAATTTAAATTATTCTTAGATGCACCTCAAATCTCATTTGTTCACTTGGCCCTATTATTTATTTTGTAACTCAAGTTACATGACGCACATACATAAAATTTTATTGCATTGGATAAGAAAAGATGAAAACAATCATAACGCACATGTGCAGACGATGCTCCATCTCCGCTGTGATTGGCTGCTGCCTTCTACTTCCTTTTCCGTTGTGAGTCGGCCCCCAGCCGAAGCTATCTAAGCAAACTAGTAAATAAATACTGAAAAACAGGCAAAATGGTGAATAATAAGACAATATTTCTACATTTTCGAATATATCATTCATTTTTCTTTCCCCGGGAATTATTTTTGTAATACGATGGTCTATTTACAGGCTAGATTAATGCAGATTTTTCGAGGCATGTGTCGTCATAATCTTCTGACGTGTGCCATTTTTGTTCATTTCTGAATGTTATTCTGTGGTTATCTTACTTTAGCATTAAATCTGAACATTTCGAATGATTATGCTGCAACTCGGTTTTTATTTTAAATTATTGATTTAGCCAGTTTTAGGTCTGATTATCTGTAAGTTCATGCTAAACTGACACGAAATCCTGTCTTGTCACTTCGTGAATTAGTATTGCTACGAAATTTTGGGGTTTTTTTGGGGGCTTAAAATCATTCGGATAGTGCTTATCATGTCGGTGACAATTAGGTGGAACATTAATGATTTTGATCCATCCGGTTTTGTTCAACCTCTGATTAACAAATCTTTTCAGCCGTTCGTCAAAGTTGTGAAGAACAAGGCCTACTTCAAGAGGTACCAGGTGAAATACAGGAGACGCAGAGGTAATTAGTTATTCAACTTTACAAGACTTCAATAATAACAAGTATCCTTCAGAGGGTAAAACCGATTACTATGCTCGCAAACGTCTTGTCATCCAGGACAAAGATAAATACAACACTCCAAAGTACCGCATGATCGTTCGCTTCACCAACAAAGATGTTGTTTGCCAGGTACGTGTTGGATTCTATCGGTATTTGGTTGAGTGATGTTGGTCTCCTCTACTCCTAGGTAGCGTACGCCAGAATCGAGGGTGATTACATCGTGGCTGCGGCTTACGCCCACGAGTTGCCCAGATACGGCGTCAAGGTCGGGTTGACAAACTATGCGGCTGCATACTGCACTGGACTTCTGCTTGCACGCAGAATTCTCAAGAAGTTCAAGTTGGACTCAATCTATGCTGGACAGAAGGATGTCGATGGTGAGGAGTACCATGTGGAGAGTGAGGATGGACAGCCAGGTGCCTTCAGGTGCTACTTGGATGTTGGTCTTGCACGTACCAGCACTGGTGCCAAGGTGTTTGCTGCCATGAAGGGAGCCGTTGATGGTGGTCTTGACATTCCTCATGGGTTAGTTCTCAATCCGCGTACACAGCTCTGTACTGATTTATATTTCTCCGTGCAGAGTGAAACGCTTCCCTGGATTCGATGCTGAGGGCGACAACTTCGATGCCGGAGTTCTTCGTGATCACATCATGGGCAAGCACGTTGGCGACTACATGCGTCTGCTGCAGGAGGACGATGACGAGGCCTTCAAGCGCCAGTTTGCTCAGTACATCAAGAATGGTGTGACCGCTGACAACATTGAGGCCGTCTACCAGAAGGCCCACGCTGCCATTCGCGCTGATCCCGAGACCAAACCCAAGCAGAAGAAGGATGTCAAGGTCAAGAGATGGAACCGTGCCAAGAAGAACCAAGCCCAGCGCCTCGACCGTGTTCGCTCGATCAAGGCTTCATACCTCAAGGCTCTGGCCGAAGCCGAATAAACACCACTACAATAAACGGTGTCAATTGCAAATTTCTGTGTCTCCCATCTTCTGTTCTTACTGCATGTGTTTTTTTTATTGGGGTGCCTCTATTCATCCCGAGTATCTCAATGCAATGCGACCCAATCACCCATCATCTCATACTGTCTGCACTTGGTAGCAGGGATGTTAGGCCTAATGAGAGGAAATGGATGTGAAGATCTGAATGACATCCATCTGCACGCTGAAGCTTTCATTATATATCCTCTCTATATTCTGTTGTGATAACCCCTACTACAGTATAATCTTGATACGTCAAACTCTCAACTCAAATTGATCTAATTCAAAGCCATTTCGAATCCCTGAGTCCCTCTCTTTACTCGTACAATGAGTTTTGTAACGATATTTCAAACTCTCATAACTCAAAAAGATCTATAACTCGAACTCATTTTCCAACCCCCGTGGGCAACTTGAAATACCTTTATGTCGAACTCAAATGTACAAAATTTTCATACAAAGTTAAATGCTTAAGAAACTTTGCCTGTGATTGGATAAAGCTAGACTCGGAGCGTCATTTACACCTTTTTCAAAGTTGACAGTGAGCAGTTCCTGGAGTGCGGTAACTCCTGAATGCTATTCATGCTTACAATAAGTGTCAAAACAAAGATGCACACACAGCCTCATTCAATGCGTTCCTTTGTGGTCGTTCAATAACATGTAGACCCCGAAGCCAGCCGACTAGCCAGCCGAAAAATATCTCAACCGCTGCCTCCGGAATTTTACTGATCCACTGAAAAACATTCACCTCAGTCGCCGTAGGAGTACTGTTATGTCTGGCTCAGTGTATTAGTTGAAATTTCATTGTGGCTTAAACCACAGATGTGCTGCACAAAAGTCACATAGTAATAATATAGGTCAAGCTAGCCTCAGCAAAACAAATGAAAGAATTCATGAGAAATAAATTAAAATCTTACGAAATTTTATTGAATTATATTTACAGCGTGAGGTGATTTGATTACTTGGCAGCCTGCATGGGCGTGCTAAAGAGACCGCCACCCTGCTTGCTGGCTGATCGTGAAGGCGCGAATCCCAACAACTTCTGAATGTTCTAGAGAACGTCGGAAGAAAAATTGTTAAAATATAAAATAGTAAACTGATTGGAATGTTACCTGTCTAATGGACATGGTGCACAGGATGTAGAGGAAAATGAATGAGCAGTCTGTGAAGTCGCTTCCCATCAGGTTACGGTGAGAAATTCCCTGCAGCCACGAGATCGGCACAAACGGTAACTTGGCGACTACTCGACCGTCAAAGCTGTGAGAAGAGAAGGTGAGAATTGGCAGGGGTGCGAGGGAGAACTCACATTGAGCTAAACATGCTCAGCAAGGCTGTGAAGACAATTCCAATGGCAAACATGGACTTCATTTTGACCTGAAACACGGAAATATTTCAATGCGTCAACAGTTTGGTTGAATTGCGTACCATTGATAGATCACGGTTGTTGTTTTTAAGTCTCTCCTCCTGGCGCTCTGAATAGAGATTATGCTTGGAGTGACCTTTGACTTATGCTAATGAGATAATTACCAATCTTCTTTTTGGCGTTCCTTCCAGATGCATCATTCGGACCAGATGCTTCTTTCTTCTTCTCTACTATTAAATGGCATCAGTCATGAGTGGGTTGGCATCAATGCCTCTACAAATACTCACATTTCTTGCTCTGTTTTTCCACTTCAGTTTTTAGCTTTTTGTACTTTTCAGTTCGGTAAACAAGCAGCCATGTCAGTCCTGTAATCAAAACCAGATTAAATACATATCATAAATCAATTACATATCATTCAAAAAAATCAATTCTAACAGATTTGGGTGAAATCCATCTTCTTTTGCAGATTTGATCTTCGAGGTGTGCACTACTTATTTGTGTGACATATTTTTTTGGGTTGACGTGAACCTTTAAGAGCTGCAAAAGTGTGTCTATTTAATTAAAGCACAGTTAAGTCTTAGTAACTTATTGCACTGGAAGGTGATTATCGTAAAGATATCCATGCTGTATCATGTATCTGGGATAGCTGTAACTCCATATAGCCATAATCTGTGGGGATAATGGCCACAAAAAATTAGAAAATTGACAGAACCTCAGATGAAAAATCTACTGGTCTTGTTGTTTTGCACCCAGAAAACGGTAAAAGATTGTTTCAAGTTTCAACCGCATATTCTCCCTCCCAGAAGCACCTGTTGATCATAACATAACCAGTTACAACGAACCTTTCAATCGCATGATCATAGTGTAAGTTATCTAACTCATTACAACGAATCTTCCTCAATCGAAGCGGAAGCCGTTAATATCTTTTTAAGGCTCCTTATAGCAATAGGAGTCTAGGAATAAGATTAGCATAGCTGCAGCATATGTCGCATTTAAGTAATTTAAATAGGTCTGGTATAAATGATGACATTGCTATGATGATCATATCAGGTTCAGGTTGATTGGATTAAAGTGCCTTTGTTTCGGCAGTGTAACTGTTACAATCTGATGTTCAAGTTTCTCTTTTTATATATATCTTCTATTTCTAAGACATATCCTCATAAATATGATCCTGATTATGATGGCTACTCTCTGCTGTGATTATAAATAATAAAATAATATTATATTACTGAATAACGGATCCAGTTTAACTCAATAACTGTACTAACTAGTAAGTTATGTAACTTAGTAAGTAACTGTACTCAAATGACAAATGTACAGTTAGTACTGTTAACTTAGCTGACATACTACAGCGAGCCCAATGGGTCTCGCTGTACGGTAAACGCATTCAACTCCAGTTCGCGAACCACGATTTCTAGAATTCCACGCTTGTAATTATATTTATGAAGGCACCAGCGTCTGCAGAGCCATACCAGGTAGACGCTGGTACTAAATTTTGTTCGAAACCAGTACCATAAACCTACTTAAAATGGATCCGCAACGAAAAAAAGTGACTTTACAGGTTTCTCCCCGCTTTCCGATTGTTGTGTCACATGACCTGCTCTCCACGTGTTATAAATAAACCAGAGCACTGCGCCTGCGTAGTGCGAAGTAAACATACACGCATGCGCGTACAATTTTCCCGCGCTAAGCAGTTCAACATGCTGCCTGTCTTCCCTTGCAGTTGCGCACGTAATTTATACCGAGTCTTCACAAAGGAATACGTATTAATTATTAATACGCAATATTTTGTGCATCACCAATCAGTATATGAACAATTTTATTTATTTTCATTTGAAAGTCGTGAGAGAAGTTTGAGCGGAAAGTGAAGCATGTGCGCTTGTTTACAATGCAGTGCGCATGCGCTGAGTGACGTCACTCGCAAAATGGCGTTTGTTTACTTCTTCATGAAGTGATATTTTGTTGCGGGTTTTAATTAGTGTAAGTTTGACATGATGGTACTGGCTCATATTGTTTTTTCTTGTAGCATAAATATACCAGCTAACGTCTGGAGGGGTTAAACACAAGGATTTGTCGGATAATATGTCTATATTTATCATACAATCGGCTGAGTGTGGAGCCTCGCTGCTAGTATACGCAAAAAGAAGCGG
This sequence comes from Capitella teleta, assembly GCA_000328365.1. Taxonomy (NCBI): domain Eukaryota; kingdom Metazoa; phylum Annelida; class Polychaeta; family Capitellidae; genus Capitella; species Capitella teleta. Next base: position 3,475 of record KB293062.1, on the reverse strand, counting down.
TTTACCGTCGGGCGAGGTATACAGACCTCGCCCGAGAATCTGTGCTACTGTTAACTGTACAAAATGCCGCATTCAGTGACTCAAGCACGCCTTATAATGGCTTATCTAAATGTTAATTTGAATGAAATTCATCCAGATGCGAACTTGAAGTCTCGTTTCCCCTTCCATCATATCTCACCTTCACCAAGGAAGGCAGTTGCAATAGAAATGGACAAAATAAGCAGAGTATCGGCCAACATCTTTGGACCATTTAGCGGAAATGACGACTACTTGCGACCGATTTACGGCATCCAGCATTGTCCCCCAAAAAACTCACCTAAACCTCAGCCATTTCTCACCTATATGCTGATATGCAAATGAGGGACATCCCACTCATTCCACCAACATTCTGCCTGTCTAATGTACAGGTACATGAACTAGTATAGTGGTATTCTTATCCTGATTGAACAGGAATGTTCTCTAAAATCTCTAGCGATGTGTTGTAATTTCAATATTGAATTCAATACCAAAAGGCTAAGTATACAGTTGAACAATCTGAAGTATAATGCATTAAATTACTAATTAACGAAAATGCCACAACATGCATGCAATACATGTAGATATATACAAAGGGGTACATGCAATCACACTGGATTTTTGCGGGGAAAGAAAAGCAAAAATACATTAGAAGCAACGTGAATTAATAGAGAACGGCGCATAATTACAGGCTAATGAGTAATCGTATATGGAGAAACTATAATAGTATAGTTACTGGCACAGCATGAATATTGTGTGACAAAATGTTATTCACGAGCTAAAGAACTAGGCTAATTATACTGTTTTGATGGGAGAGCTGTAAATTCACCCCAGTCCTCCGAAAGTTAGATCTCAATTAAGTGGGGTTATAATCAATTTGAATCACATGGAAAATCCAGAAATCACACAAAATTTGTGGCTCATTGTGGAATTGTTGATACACTCGATTTTAATTAACTGGTGATGTATAATTAACCATAAATCTACCAATATGAAATCCCCAAAGCTATATAATTATTCAAGGCATTGAAAGAGTGAGCAACATGTTTGATGTTGAAGATTAATGCTCACGAGGGACATATTAGCATGGTCGCCATAAAATAAAGAGAGGTAAGGTGTGGTTGCCAGGGATGAATGCAGAAGTCGAGCAACACTGTAAATCATGTCTCAGATATCATTTGGTTGCTTGTGCACCCTGCCAGAGCCAATGAAAGCACCCCAACAGGACCATGAAGGATTTAGTTGGAAATCTTATTGGACCACTCCCTTAATTCCGGACACAATACTCTTGGGGTGATGTACGTATTAGGCTTTATATACTTCTTAATTTAGGCGGTAGGCCTACTACGCATTTTATGTCTTGAATTAAATCAACACGAACGGTACAATTAACCAGAATGGTTATGATATAATAGTAATATAATTTATTCCAATAACGATTACTGACGCAAGAGAAGAAGAAAGAACAAATAGATAAATAATAATTGTAAAAATAATCTTATCAATTAATCGTTCAGAGGGGATATTTAGCAGGCATTGGTAATTTGGAACCCGCCATGCAGTCACACTCAAGTCTGGCAAATTAATTTTTTGAGTCAAGTTGGGGTTGGGTTTCTTAAAATAGTTGGAGTTTGTCAATTGAATTTCATATAAGTCATCCACAAAAGTGTTTTCAACCGAC
>KB293049.1:10325-37369 GCA_000328365.1 Capitella teleta | reverse complement strand
AGCTCCTTAAACAAATTTAAAAATGAATTGAAATGTATACTTTTAGCACAATACTCATAACTTTATCCTTCTTCTATATACATCACTGTGTGTTGAAAAAAAGTTCTTATTTTCTAATTTATTTTGTTTTCTTTTTGTTTTTTGTTTTCTTTTTTCTTTTTGTTTTCTCTTTTCTTTCCTGTTTTTGCAAACCCTTATAATTTTCTCCAATGTATTTTACTTCTTATGCTCTCTCTGTTTTACATAAAGCATTTAAAATTTTGTGGCACAAAAGCACCTGTGCTTCTGCCATGCCCTCTCACTTGTATTCGCACGTCGCTGAATTGAAATAAATATTATTATTATTATATTATTATTATAATAGATTTTTATATTCAAGCGGACCATGAGAGTTCATGGCAACTTTAAAGTTGTAGAATCTAATCTTGAATAACGTTGCCGATTTCTTGTCGGTTTGATCAGTTGTTTCGCACTGATTAGCAAAGCAAGGCTATTATTGAATCATCATGTTATTTTATGATGTTATTTTATGATGTGCACAGTCATGTTCTTAAGCTGAGGCTATGCATCCAGACAACGAGCACGGCGCACTGACCCATTCGTGGTTACTAGATCAGTAACTTAGTAATAATACTTGAGGTGTTACTGTGTGCAAGTCATTATACAAAACAGAAGAACTTTATCAAACGACTCCATGATTATCACGAGAGTATGCTTAACAACACCAATGCAATTGGCAGGAAACAGCTCATGCACCCTTTTTTGTTAATCCCTCTGTTTCAGTTTGATTTGGATTCTTGCTCTGACCCAGCGATGTTAAAGCATTAAAAATGCTGTCTTGTAACGACGTAATCCAGTGATTAACATATAAATTACTGTACCGTTTAATTGGTCGCTCATATGACTATTCCATTGATTTGGTTCACTGGAGGAAAGCTTCTGACAAACTTTCATCGGCATTGATAATTTGCACTTTATAATTAATTGAATAGATGAAGTCATTGCGCCTTTGTTTAAAGTTACGACATGGCAATCTGGTCGTTTGCCAATTGATTGCAATGAGCCTATGGATTTATCACCAATAAAGCACCAACTTCCGAGACACTGAGCTTTGTTTTGAAAAAAAATGTTATACAAGTACTTTCTTCACTCGTCTAGCGGAGCCAGTGAATCGGCGTTGAAAGCTGATGAATGAAAAGACATAGCTTTGAAATGCAAAGGCTGTCTATTGCCCTGCGAAGAGTTATCGAAGAAAAGTTACGCTACAGTAAGTAAAATGCCCTGGAGAGAAGCATATGTGATGAATCCAAACTTCACCCGAAGATCAAATTTTGCAAAAAAAGTAAAGACCCTCTAAACTTACAGAACGTTTCAAACTTGTACTTTTCTTCTCCGTTGAAAATTCCTTTGAATATACCTCAACCACATGCACTTCCAATTAACACTCTTCCCTGCTTTTGAGACTTCAGAATCAAATCATAATGCAAAGAATCTGAAAAAAAAAATCTTCTTGTATATGAAAGAACTTTAAGTCAAGCCCTACTTCAACGGCGGGACGAAATGCCTCTGCACCACTTTTCCGCCGCTTTACCGATACGCTTGATTGCGTGCCGAGGTTTCGAGGGCCATGCACGATCTAACTCTTACTCGGTCTATATGCTTGGCCATTGTGCTTCAGCTCACCTATTTCTCAAAAATATGTGCGTGTGGTAGGAGTGACAAGCGACATGTGCACTCTCCATATTCTTCCTCTATGGCCAGCCTGTCGACTCAATTTTGACTGATAAAAACTTGTCATATTTACGATTAGGTCGTCTCGACGCCGGGCCCTGACCTTGACACAGTAAAGTGCAATGTCTGAGTAATTCAGGGCAGAATTAAAAATCTAATCGATCTGCCCCAATTATTTCTGGCGTTGAATTCCATGCGATCATCAGTCATCCGATACACATCTCCTCATCCTATGATGTATGTGACGGGAGAGCGATTTGTCAGGTTATTTGGGTAACACGGGATCTCTTCAGGTATTTGATACGCAAAATGATAGCTAGCCATGCGTCCAACACGGGGATCCTCCGTTTTGGGACGCTTCCTATTTTTCAGTAGGACGCCCCTAATTCTACAGAAATCGTGCCTCAATTTTGCTACAACTATGTTCGATGCGTGTCATCGGCTGCATGGTCTAATCTGAACTTAAAAGATGAAGCACACAGACTTTAGAGTTGAATGATATTCAATTTATTTGTTGTGGTCCAAGTGATCGGCGGAGGGAAACTGAGGTGGTCGGAAGGTGCAAAGGAGGTTGTATTGGTCGGGTTTATAATGAAGTAACAGTGATATATTATATTTATTTATCAGGGTCTCCATTGGGGAAGAACAAAACAGGTCAAGTACACTTAAGTCATTTTGAGAAGAGGCTAATTAACGTGATTTTTCTCACGTACTGCTTGCTAAGGGTGATTGGCAGTTAACGGGTTAGTTGGAGAAGAAATTTAAGCTCATCATTTCCTCTGGTTATATAGAAACATAACTTTTGGAGAATGTGGCTGATCTCACCTGGAGGGTGAGGTCGCTTATGACGTAGTGACTCCAGGGCTACGTCATTTATGCACTAGTTGGATGGTAAGCTCCAAGCTCGTAATAACGAAGACTCAACCAATCACTTCATATTGGCTTTAATTTACCTTCAATAAAATAGTCCAAAGTACTCAAAATAAAAAAAAGGTTCCAAGTAAGTGGTCTTTGTAGAAGCACGCGAGAGAGAGATGTGTGGTGTGTCGGTGAGAAGGCGTAGAGGAATCAGTGTTCATGGAAAATATCCGTGTCTTATATGCTAGAAGCATGGATGTGGGGCAGCCTGTGTTTCTAATAGGTAATGCAGAAGTTTGGTGCCTTCCAAGTAGTTGCTATCTGACAATGATGGATGCGCTTGCTCTCCGGTTCTTTGTTCTCAGCGAACTTCTGACCGCCAGTATTCGCTAATTGCACGTTGGCCTTCTGACCTCTCAGGATACGCTGATTGCCTCTTGGGAGATGGAAGCAATCCCGTGCACGCGCTGCCCGAAGGTCTACATGCATAGGCAAAGTTTATATAATCATAATTACATATGCTATAATGAAACATCGTGTGAAGTAGTTAGAAGCATCCACGTAATCTTAACAGCTTAGTGTCCCGAGGGTACACTATGTCTAAGAACAAAGGAGTCAATGGATGGAGAGATTGAAGCAGGGGGAACGAGAATGAAAGATCTATCATTGCGTAGACTATATAGGCATTAATTCATTGGGTATTCACAACAAACTATAGACTAGAAGACGGATGTGCGTGTGTGGTCTTATATTTTTAAAGTAGAACAGTCGCTGATCAAATAAAAGCTATCTACAAAAGTTATCTGGCCGTCGCTTCTTTGATATTTTTCTTGTAAATGTTGAATCAGCACCTGTGTTTTAAACCTGTAAAGCGAATGGTGCAGATGGACGGCCAATGATCCGTCTGGATATTAGTGGAGTGCAGACAACTACACTTGTAGATACTGGATCCACCCATACTCTCATTAATGTAACTGTGTATCATTTTTTATCTCGTTTAACACCTCACCGTTAACCTATATCCCGCACCAAAGTTAACGTTAATAACCAATCACCAATTGCCAATTCGTGGAATGTGTTCAACTCGCTAGACTTCCGATTGAGGTCCTTGTTTGTGGATCATTAGGAGTCGATATTTCAATTGGTTCGGATCTGTGTCGCTCTGCTGTTATAAATAAAAAAAAAACAAAAAACAAACAAACAAAAAAACGGGTCGCTTACTTAGGCAAATCACAATTTTCGATGCAAACCGTTGAGACAATTTGTTTTTCTGTCGTTGCTGTTTCCTGTATACCACGTGCTTCTCAGGCAGTGGTAAATGATGTTATTGATGCTTATCGCGATATCTTTAGTGTTATGGCGAGGCCGGTTAATGTAGCTCGATCCCTGCTGCCAGCAGTGATTGATACAGGTGACCACCCGCCTATTAAACAACCTTCTTATCGTATATGCCCTTATTAAAAAAACAATAGTGTGCCGATTGTGTAACGGAGATGTTACGGGACGGAGTCATTCGGCCAAGTGATTCCGCCTAGGCATCTCCTAGCTATTACATTAGCACCGAATCAAGATGGCACTACTCGTTTTTGTGTCAATTACCAAAAAATTAATGCAATTACTCGATAGGATGCTCACTCCTTCCACTTATTCAATACGTTTTTGATCAAGTTGCTGGATCTAAGATATTTAGCACTTTGGATTTGCGCTCTGGATAATGACAGGTTTCTATTGCAGACTCTTGTATTAGTCGTACAGCATTTTCTTTTCATTTAGGAGGACTTTTTGAGTTTGTTCGGATGCCCTTTGGACTCACCAATGCACCTGCTATTTTTCAGCGAGCAATGAATAAGGTTTTGTCTGATCTTATTGGGCGATGTTGTATATTTAGACGATATAGTGATATTTTCCCGAAACCCCAAGGAACATGCTCAGCATTTGGAACAAGTCTTTAAGCGTCTTAGAGAATCAGGATTGCAGCTTAAACCATCTAAGTGTCATTTCGGCTTATCACAAATTGATGTACTGGAACATTTTGTTAGCGTTGACATCTTCAATACTGCGCATAATTTCTGGAGCAATTAACCGAGAGCTCGATTATCTCCAAATAAGGTCCGATATTGCTTCACCCTGGCCATCACCTAATGATATTAGCGAGTGGCTGGATTCCTGATGTAATATCCATGCCGAGCTGACAGCGATCCCTCCATTCTCCCAAACAATAAGCACAAGCCAACCACTTGTTTCTCCATCAATTAAACGTCCCAAGGGATATTTAACGGGCAAATCTGACAACTGACAACTGACTCACCTTACCTACCGACGCTCCGACATCAGTTGCCCCAGCGACACTCATCCAGCAAGATAGACATCTAACTGAACACCAGGTGCAAAGCATGAATTATGTATAACAAATCGGTGGATCTTGAGGTGTATCATCATTATCATATTCATTTATTTTTTATTTATTTATTGAAATTAATGGCATAAAAACCAAATGTGATCGATAAAAAGGCACAGCCTATAAATAATCAACACATGACAGAGATAAAATAAGATGACAAAATAAAATAACGAGGATCAAGTAACATGATAAGACCCTGTGCAACGACAAATAGAAGTAATAGTGCAAGAATTAAAAACATCGTAAAACGACTCAAGTTTGGAAAAGTAAAAGATAATCAAACGATCTTTTAAAACGGAAATAGTTGGCGAATCTCTAATAAAAGCAGGTAAAATATTCCATAGATGACAGATGCGATTAAAAAAAAAGATGTTTTAAAAGTCTCGGTTCTGACATTACGATTTTGTGAAAAGATGAACGAAGAGTGCGTGTATTATTTAAGATGCTCACTTCATCAGTAAAATCAACATTGATAAAACCTTTCAAGTATTTAAAAACAAACATCAGATCCGCCACTTCTCTACGATAAGACAACGGTAAAATATGTAAAGCCTGCAGACAATGACAATAGGACATTTCATCAGTGAAAATATTCAAGACATATTTGGTCATTGACCTCTGAGTGGACTCTATAAAATAAATATCTTTTTTTCAAGAAGGTAACCAAACCTATGAACAGTTCTCTAAAATAGGTCGAACAAGTGTAGTAAAAAGTCTTAGCTTTACATATTGAGGGGCACTATTACCAACGGTTCTCTTAATAATGCCAGACACACGATTAGCTTTTAAAACAATACATTCAATATGAGGGGTAAATGACAGATTTTTATTAAAACAACAACAAGGTCTCCAAATTCACAGACTCTTTCTAAAACATTTCCATCGAGATTATAATTAAAAGAAACAGAAGAGTGTGACCTAGTAATGATAAGAACTTTACATTTCGACGGATTAAAAGTCGTACCCCAATTCGTACTCCATTTTAAAAGTTCATTTAAATCACTTTGTAATAATACAGAATCACGATTAGAATTAATTGGCATACACATTTTGCAATCATCTGCAAACAAAGCAGTAAAAGCTGAGGAAACAGATCTCGGCATGTCGTTTATGAATAAAAGAAAAAGAAAAGGTCCCAAAATTGAACCCTGAGGAACGCCAGAGGTAACTGGGGTCCAGTCAGACTCCTCACCCTCAACTACAACACGCTGCACTCGATTCGATAAATAATCTTTGAACCAGTCTAAAAGAGAACCAGATATTCCATATTCATCCCTACTCTGAGCCTTTGGTGTTGGGTATTTGCGAATTTCAACAGATTTTTCGAAAGTTCTAGAACATTATTTTTGAAAAATATACATTGTATGGGACTCTTCAATAATACTGGAGGTTGATTACTCGATTTATCTGGCTCCGAGAAGGATTTGTGACGCTAACAGAAATCAAAAATCGGGAATAAAGATTTTACCCAAAACGTGTTTTGACGTTCGATATCCGGCGTGTTTAGCATGGTTCTGAATATACAGCTGTTTGACAACAAGTTTAATAACTTACATGTATGTTAGTATTTAGATGAGACAAATGCTGTCTTAATATTATATGGAGAGCGTTATGTACATAAAAAATAATGAAGTATATATAGTAGTATTTTAGAAGTTTACAAAAATTCAAATTTTGTGGAAATATTTTAGGCTGAATACAATTTCTCACCTTTTTCATGAGACGCGCTTGAAATCTATTCCCCAAACAAATGGTGCTCGATTTTATGAATCATCTTAGTTTTATTCTCTGAAAGAGTAAATATAATAGCCTTGCATGCTCTGATTGATCAAGGCTCGAGGTAAAGAACTCATAAAGTTAGACGATTGAAAGCTTAAAGGATGAAAGAAGAAAGTGGGTGTGGTGTTGAAAACTCATTAAAATTTAGTAGGAACAACAACTGGTTTCAAAATTACTCTTCAATCTCAGAGTGGACCAAAAGTAGTCTACTCCATGTTAAAGAGCTCAATGCTTTTCAATGGTGTTACACACCTGATCGCAGTGTAAAAAGCACACACAGTCTAACATGTCATGCTGTTATTCCTATCATTTTTATTCCAATTTCAAAAATTTATGCCGAATTATCTCAATTAATAGAGTGCACTCATCATTCCACAATATTTCCACTTTTTGGCAGCAAACATGGATAAGCTTCATTGAACGCATAATTAAGACAACGCTCCCGTACTTTTGTTTTGTTTGATACGGCTAATGTTGTGACAAAGGCAGTAATGCTTATCTCCTAAAATTAACACAAAGCAGAGACTTTGTAGTGAAGCACCATACAAGAGATGACATTTATTTATGCTCGTTCAGGGGTTCATCTGATTTTGCTCTCTTCGCGATCACTTACCAATCGCATTTAAATGTTCCCCCCTTATTCAAAATTATAAGTAAGTAAAGTTAAGTATAAGCTCACACGGAATTCCTTCGAATACTTGATAGTATATGGTTACCCCTTGCATTGTATTAGAGCTCAAGACACCGCAGGGAGCAGACGGGGTTCTTTCGGGTATTTTGGTGACACAGGATTCCTTCTGCTGTTTGATATTATGCGGTTACCCTTCTCGTTGCATTCGACATTACACGTGCAAGAAGAGAACCAGACTGACCCAGACCATGGGTATGTGCCCCGAAATAGAGATTTACACTTTTTTCTTTTTCTTTTTATGAACGTTCCCTATCTATGGTTAAATATCGCTCCCCCCGTCACATACTTTATATTCTGAGGGATGCGTATCGGGGGCATTAGTGAATGAGTTGTTGACACACCCAATGATACTTCGATCTTAATCGTCATTCAACAGAAAGTTGGTCACAGTAACCCAGACTCACGATTCACATAAGTTTTGTTGTTTGTTTTATTGTTTGTTTTATTGTTTTATTGTTTTTGTTTTTATTCTTCATATTATTATATTTATTCTCGAGGGGTCATGATCTTTGTGGGGCCAATCACGATTTGGATAACAGCTATACGCACCTTGTGTAAAGATTACATGGATGCTTCTAACTACTTTACAGGATTTTTCATTATAGCATATGTAATTATAATTATATAAACTCTGCCTTTGCATGTAGACCTTCGGGCAGAGCGTGCACGGGATTGCTTCCATCTTCTATGATGCAATCGGCGATACTGAGACGTCAGACGGTTAATTTGAAATCAGCGACGCTGCAGCCGATTCTAAGGCATGCATCACCGGATGTGCGTTCCATCTCCTTGAAATGTATCGCGCTTTGACGTTACATTGCGTTCTCTTTTTAACGTGTAATTGCATGTAACGCTATGACCGCGCGTCGCCTTAATAGTAAATGCATGGCTTAATGGTATATGGGTGTACATTCTGTCGCTTACTTAAACTGATTTAAATGTCTGTTAAACACCAGGATGAATTTAAAGTAAATTGCTTAGAAATCATTTTCAACAGGTTCACCCCTACCCCCACTCCAACCCCCCTCCCTCTCCACCCCAATTTAAATGATCATAAAATCACAATGCCAACCAAATGATATGATGATAACAACGGGAACATCGATTTATGATGCATTTTCTTTGCTGCTGGCCACTCGAACAAACCAATCAGCGATCGAACTGACCGTCATGATCTGCTGGTTCCTCTTAATGTAGAGGTGGAGTCACTACAGCCCCAGCAACACTCATCCAGCAAAACAGACACCTCACCCAACGTGATGCATGAATTCTGGTTAATAGATCGGTGTATCTTGAGGTGAATCATTCCCGATTCCCGATTCCCGAAAGAAACTTAAAGAGGACCTCTGGTTGTTTTGAACTAGTAACGGATGATAGAGGATACATCCCAAAAGACAAATACGCCTTTTGACTGATATATTTTTAGACAATATACGCTTGCTGTGGGCTAATTCCTAGATACATCGAATTTGAGAAGTTTAAAATCTCGCTTTCTTCTCGCGTTCGATTTCATATCGTCGTGACGGCATAAAAGTAATTATCCTATCGGGAGCCGTCGAGTGAGCAGATCTTTCAGCAGTTCTCATAAAAGAAATCTCGCATTCATCTCACTTCAAGCTATTCTGCCTGAGCAGGATATTCGTATTTTAATTTGAATATCATTCACAGTTGACCAAAGTTTTCAAAAAAAAGTCTTTTGTCACTCAATAAAGCCCACAGAACCGATCTAAAAAGATTCCGAATGAACAGAGGTCGATCTCTTTAAGTGGTAAAACTAAGTTCGAAAGAAGTTAAGTTGACTAAAACGATTCCAGAAACAAACTTAAGTCCTCTAGACCCTGCAAAACTCGAGTGACCTCTCCACCTGACTTAAATCAAACTTAGTGAATTCAAGATGGCGCCGATCAGAAGACGCCGGATTAATGCTATGGTGTCAATACCTGAAAGGAGCCTTCCAGACAGGAGCAAGGCTCTGGAAGGCGTTATGAAAAAAAAAAAAAAGATAAAAAAAAGCGTTTTGACTGTAAAGCAGAAAAAAAAAAACAGCACTTGTTGCGTTATGATTAAGAATCAACGACGCTATACACTAGCATTTCGCGTATGTGATGCTTTCGTTTTCAATAAAGTTTTGGAAAAATCATTAACAATTTATAAAAGTCATGTTGCAAGGTTCGTTTACCACTTATCAAATGTCCTGCCATGTTTTATACGTTCCTTGGCAGATAGCTAAATTCGATTTACGCAACTAAGGTAAGTTCAGCAAAAATGCGTTTGTGGAATCGACTTAACTTAAAAACTTAACTACTGGAGGACTTACCTTAAGTCCCAAAGTTAAGTTTCTTTCTGGAATCAGCCCCTGATGTAGGATCCTACGAACCAAGAGAATCCCCGCATACCGACTCCCATGTGATTCGATATAATGCGCAACATGACACGAAATGATTACTAGCATGTAGTGCGTGCATGTAATCATAGCGTTTGCCTGGCCAACCCAGGGACCATGCAGACTAGCGACACCACTGTTCATGTGGAAGATCGTTGCTCAGAGTGTGAAAAGCAATCGCATCTGATTTGTGATTAGTTGAGGTTGGCCTTCCCTGTTTGGTGCAGATTATCAAAACATTTTGGGATAAAAATTGCTCTCAGAAATTTGTTTAAAGTAACCAAAACAGTTATTGCTGACGATGTCAAAAGACGATACAACACCTTGCGATTATCAACCATCCATGCTGGAAAATCACAAGCTGTAAAGCAAGACGCCCACATTGCACCACTACTGAAACCTAAGAAACTGACCTGAGACTCAAAAAACATCTGAATGAAAGAAGAATCGTTGCCTATGCAAATAGTGCAGTGCTTACACGCAGGCGATTTCAGGAAGAACTATTCGTATTTGAGGGTGGAAATCCTTGACCATTTAGTATTACTTGTATTAACAAAATGGCGCCCGCTTTTCTTTTCAGTGGCAGGTGGCGTAATTGATCTGAAAAGCGACACCTTTCAGCATGGTTGGCTCACATTGATCCGTTGTCCTCGGTGTTAATTGGTCGATGTGTTCCTGAATGCATTACGCACCAATTATTCAACTTCCCTCTTAAAAAGACAGAAGACGGTGCGGACACCAGAACCGACGCCAAAGAATCATGGAGGGCATTCGATTGCGGACGTGGACAATGATTGTGCTGTTTGTCGGTTGGCAGCAGAATGCTGTCACCATTGGTGAGTAATAGTTCTATTATTATTAGTATTATTATCATAATTTAATAGATTAAACACAGAATAAGGCCTATATATTGTACAGGGAGCATATTTTAAACTGGTATCAACTGTTTCTTGCATAACAAGCAATAGTTGATTCGTTCAACCAAATGACCTATCAAATGGCATACTAGTATTTATTAAATAATTATGATAATAGAAAACGATAATCATCCGTGTCGATGATTCAATCGAAAGGTCCTGTTAGAGTACCTATATTTTTCATGTATATCTGCGCCTGTACCGGGCGATATGTGTTATTATGCGTAGTAGATTTGAAGTCTGAATTGTGTCCTTTGTTAATTATTAATAATAATATACTTTCCTACAAATTTAAAATAGGAAAGACTTAAATGGTCCAAAGAGACTTCAAAACACAAGGCTCGTCAATTAATATACATTTATAGTGCATACTTTTTTCGTACAAAAACAAATACGGAATAAAATTTGATGCAAAGAACTTTTTGTTTGGATCCCTATAGGTCACTATTTTCTCAACCAGATGGTTGGCGTGCTCGTATGGCAGACTGGACGAGTCAGCAGATGGGCTTCAGTGTAGTTATTATTGAAATAAATCTATTCCCGCAATTAGCATGCGTTTCAGAATAAAGTTCCGATCAGATCCAGTGTCTGTCTCCAGCCTCGTAGCCAAGCGTCCGTTGGTATGTCGGCAAAACTTCTCACGCTAGCTGGACAGCAGCACAGTCACTGGGTTTCCTCTCGGGATGTAACAGCGTAATGATCTGGAGTGAGGTCTGTTATAGGAGTGGCGAGGAGACAGACCCGTGACTGACCGAAAATGGCGCGCAATCAACAATTAAACTATTCAACAGGCATGCTAATGAAGTCAATTACAAGAGCAAGCGTTCATTGATTTCAGTACACGGGTGTTAATTAGTATTTGTAATTGACAATGGAACCCAAGCCAACTTAATGTCTGACTTGAAGCATCTCAGATGGGATGAAGGATGTTGGTAAGGAAGTTAAGATTTAACATCACCCTGCCCGCCTTCGGGCGGCAGTAGGCAATTATGATGGATGAAAATGAACTGTTATCGAATATACTGGCGATTACTGACACTATGCAATAAACTTGTGCTAAATTGTAACATAAAGGCGTGAAAACATGTACAAATTTATCTCAATTGAAGAGACAACTAATTCTTCATATTCATATCTAATTGGAAGTAATTATCGACACCCATTTTGTTTGAGGTTAGATATTAAATAGTCTCACACTTTCAATAGCTTTCACGACCACAGTGTAAAAAAAAACAAAAAAAACAAAACAAAAAAACAACTAGTAAAAGTAAACATAATTAATTAGCTACTATTCCAGCCTGGTCTCTGTGTCCCACCTGTGAGATAATTCCCACAATAGATGACATCGATGGCAATCAACTCTCCGTGTCTTCCCAATTGGATGCACTCACGTCTAAATATCACTCCAGACCAAGTAAGTGTCGTTTCCACACAGTCCGTGCATGCCACAAATGTATGCCTACAGTGGCCGTTACTGGATGGACGAGAGCGGATTCGGACACTGACCCTTGGATCCAAGTGGATCTAGGGAGAAGTCACCGAGTCGTTGCCATAGCGACATGGGGCCGGCGTATGCAGTATGATCATTACGTGACATCATACAAAATAAAACACAGCGTGAATGCAGATATCTGGCAGGAATATTCAGAGAATGGACAGGAAAAAGTGACCAAATCAATGAAGTCATTAGTAATACTTATTTTGCTTTATTTATAACATAATAGATTTTCCCAGGAAATGTTGATACAGCTACCAAAGTTGAGAACATCTTCACCGAACCAATCCTTGCGAGATTTGTACGCTTATATCCCGAAGATTTCAACAACTACCCTTGTCTACGGTGGGATGTCATGGTATGCAAACAGGGTAAGTGAGACCAAGATGATTCAACGGTGAATACTAAACTGCTCTCATGAATACTACCAGAGGTCTTTGCTTTGCACGGCGAATTCAACGGAAGAATGCTCGATGGATGTGATGCCCTACCCGCCACCGAATCAACCGAGCCTCCTCTTCCAAGCAGTTCCCTGAGCTGCCTGCGCAATCCCGAAATAAGAAACTTCTTCTGGTTCAAGTTGTTCATCGAATACCACTCTGCAAGCCCGTTGTTTACGGTCATCATTGATGGCGACTTCTGTTGCGATGCCAACCATCTCGTTGTGGGTGTCGGGGATCCAGGGAATGGCACATGCAACACGGAGTACAAAATGTGCTCTTTGGCCCATCACGAGAGCGCATGTAAAGTCATGTGTCTTGGTAATGGCCCGGAAGTCAATATAATGGTTGATTATTTTGCAAACGGGCAAGATAGTGCTCTCTGTGGCATCCAAATTGAATCAACACAATTTTTGGACTTTCACTAGATCTAAGTTCGATTAAATGTGAATGTTTCAGTAAATGTTGCTATATTTGTTCTTTTTTTTCAAATACCCGGGACAATGAACAACAATGCCTTCTGATTTCTTTATTTATAATTATTTATTTATTTATCTGATTATTATTTATAATTATTATATTTAATTATTATATTAAATTAATATATTATTATTTATCTGATTATTTATTTATAATTATATAATTATGCAGATATTATTGGGTGTACTGTGATATAAATTTGACTCGAGAACAAAACAAGCGATTCGCCAATGTGAATGGCATCAACCTCTAATAGTTTGGACTAGTTATTAGCCTTAACAACGTCAGTTTTTTTTTAATATTGTATCTCATGCCAGACTATGAAATAATACATTATTTCATGTAACACGCGTAGTAACACGACGCTGCATTTTTTGCCAAATGGACCTACTTTTCGATCGCTTGTTCAATTTTGGGTTTTTCTGGGAAGGAGAGCAAATTGAAAGCAGAACAAGGCAAACGAAAGCGTGTGATGGGTTTCGATTAAAATATGTTTACCTTCCGATTATCAGAAGGTTTTCTTGAAATTCCACAAACAGAAGCTCAAGGTCTTGATTCGACCCTCACTTTACGGTGTCAAGTCTCCAGCACGAAATACATGACGTCAGAGCAACCAGAAATCAATTCGAGGCTATCAAAGAAAGGCGAGGCTGGGAAATTTTGGTGTTGGGCATTAATGCTATGAATGATCATTTGACCTACTTACCAGTGTTTTCTGCATGTTGTTACGGATCAGACCCATCACCGTGATTGGTTCCACAGAAAATGGATCGATTCTTCACCATTATGTACTTCTGGGTAAATTGCTTGCCAAGGATATGCAAGAGAACTATTATCTTCTCCCTGACCGTCTTGCACTGATCCAAGCAGCCTGCAGTCGAATCCGTTTGCTGGAAGGCAAATGCGATACTTGGTGAAACAACCCCATAACCTGATAACCCATTCGTTGGGTAATATCTCACGGTGTCTGAATTATTAGGTTGTGATTATATCGATCAATGATCACACCTCTAGCACTGTGTAACAATTTGCCTTGTGTCGACAATGTTGAGATATTATTGACTGGCGAATAGGTCTCGGCTCAAAATATTTGTTTGAATTCCCAAAAAACAAATCTCTCTCGTCGTCATACAATCAGCCTACAGGCCGCATAGAAGCCCCCTAATGCGATTATTTTGGCTGATAATCAATTCTTGATAATCAAAATGCGACTATCCTGATCCATCATCAGTCGATGTGTTCACGATGCCTTTCGAAAAGTATAACGTTAAGGACTATTGAAATAAGAACTATGATATTGTAACATTTTTCTTGTGTTAACTTGAGATTGAGTATGATGTCGGTAAAACAATCGGAGTATATCTCTAAGCATGATAATTAAGCTACAAGTCACAAATAGTACGTAAGTTCTGCATAGAATTAGACGAAGTCCGTTCACGGAAGAACATGCACTCACTATGCATGTAACAGGCCTCTTGGTTGTAGTTAAATGCTTCGGAATGACAACTGTACAAGAAAAACATTGATGGCTCACTTGCTAACCTGTGCTCTAATGAGCGGACCTGAGCGCTTTCAACTTACGTGCATTCCAGACGACAAAGGCCGGCCACACGTGCAAGTCTGACCCGATGAACCCAAGCATTGTTGACATGACATAGCTTCACCAATGGCCAATAGTTTTTCCGTCAACTCAGGTATATAAAGCTGAAGGATGACCAAAGTAGATTATACAACTGCGATCTGCACAACAAACAAAGATGATCTTCTGTTTCGTGATCTTGGCTCTCACTTCCGTCAGCGCAAAGAACTTTCAGGCTGCAGTCGAAGTGAAACACGAGGTCCACAAAGAAACCCATGCCGCTGCAGACACCGTGTACCACGGAGAATACAAAGGTATCGTCTATCTCGTGAATCAATCGATATTGCATTTGCATGAATTTCAGGCAAATGCGGCAATGATGGATTCTACTACAATGACGAATCTTCCATTGTAATCTGCTCAAATGGAAATGCGCATATCCAGCCATGTGCCCCTGGAAGCAAGAACTCAGCCAAAGAGCATTACGAAAAAGGAACCACTTACGTCTACAGAGACTTCTGCGATGTCAATCTCGTCGACGATGGATACACTCTAACTCACAGAGATGCTACCCACTCTAAGAGCGACTACTCAACCCAAAAGGTTGCCTCAAAGGTCAATGTTGCCCCGAAGGTTGATGTCACCGTTGAAGAGATCAAAGTTTATGCCGGAAAATATGAAGGTGTGATTATCAAAGTGTTCATGCCACTTATTGGCATTCTTTGGCTGTTTGGCTTCGGCGCATTCTTACTAAGATTCTGAGAATGCTTAGGTTTCCTTTTCAAGCAGAATTGCAAGTTATGGATACACAACTGAACAATAACTGAAGAATAGTTTGAACTTCAATGCCCGAATTCTCGATTGTAGCCTCCGAGCTACTGCTCATGAGTATTAGCGCCTGGTTAATCCTACTGCGCTGAAAGGTTGATGTAGCTAGCTCGAAATCCGTATTTCTGTTTACAAACTGTCAACTGAGGCATGTTGGCTTGTGTCAGGCACAAGCTGAGTTCAATGGCCATATCTTCCAGCGAATCCAATACATTCGCCATGCTCTCTCTACCATCATTACCAGCGACCTACAACCCGGCTACAGCCTGGTTAAAGCTGCCCTACCTTTGCAAAAGATATTACAGATCATCTAGAGCTGTGTAGCTCGTCACCGTCCACTGCCTCTGATATCTTTTGTTTATGGGGTCAAGCTGTAGCTCGGTGGCTACAATCGAGAATTCGGGCATAACTTCACCGAAGCTTCAGATTAAGAGAGGAATCCGAATTCTGAACTTCAAACAGAACATTCAAATTCAATCACGTGTAAGCTAACCAACCTAACAACACAAGTACTCTTCTCTTTCTCAGGCAAATGCAGCAATGATGGGTTCTACTACAATGACGAATCTTCCATTGTAATCTGCTCAAATGGAAATGCACACATTCAGCCATGTGCCCCTGGAAGCAAGAATTCCGCCAAGGAGCATTACGAAAAAGGAACCACTTACGCCTACAGAGACTTCTGCGATGTCAATCTCGTCGATGATGGATATGCTCTAACACATCGAGATGCTACCCACGTTGAGAATGGTTATGCACAGAAGCAGGGTCATGCCACCAGCTACATGCCACCCAAGGAGGTCAAGAAGGTCACGGTTGTTCCCAAACCTGAACCCAACCCTGTGCCAAAGAACTACATTGGAAAATACGAAGGTAAATGTGGAAACTGAATTTTCATTGCAAATTTGTTTTTCGCGGTTATCATATGCGAAAATTAGATTTCGAGAAATTGGGTTCAATACCAATTTATGACTATTATTGTAAGTGACAATATTTGATCTATTCATTTTGATGCGATCGGAATTGTTAATCAGTGTGATGTCAAGGAATTCACTTGTGTGGATCTGTTGACGAAACATTCCTTGCTCCAATCAGAAAAAAAAAAAAAAAAATGATTTCCTTGAAAATTCTATGAAACATAGATATGGATATTAGCTTGTATATACACACAAATTCGACATAGGCCTATATCTCTATTGTGTAATAGTTGTCAAGGCGTGTCCCCTTTTTTTTTTTTTTTTTTTTTTTTTTGGTTTGCCGAAACCAGATTCTGCGATAATTGAATGAGCAAATGGCAGGTGTTGCCGGGGGGGGGGGGGGGGGGGCAAGTAAGGGCCACGAGTGATGTCGAATTTGAAATACGACGAAGTTTGAAATCCGTGAAAATTTGGTGTTTTACGTAACTTGCTTAACATATTAACATGGAGGAAAACAACATGTTAAACGACATAGTCCACGGGACATCTTCCATGTCGTAAGCTTCGTAAAATTCAAGGAAGAGACAAACAAGAGGAGTATTTGCCCAACAAGAACTGCATTTTTCAAATAGCGTCATTGCATCGATATATTCATTTCAGTGATGTCTAGCTAGCGCTTTATCGTGTTCATGGAAGCCGCACATAGAATTATCAGAGAAAAAGAGGCCCTCTCAACAAAGGAGTTAAATGCAACTTTGTTAACAAAGCCATTGATACTGTCCATTGATACTGTCCATTGATACTGTCCATTGCTACTGTCCATTGATACTGCCCATGTAACTTGAATGTAAACGCTGCTTGCAGTCAGTAAATAACCATCAATAGAAACATATATCGTTGACCTCGTGACCTCTTAACCTACCTACCATCTAGGCTTATACTTTCATAGGATACACTGATACTCTCATCCTTCTTTCTTTTCAAGAAGCGGTTGAAATTGATTCGATTGATGAGAATAACGTATTCCAGGTAAATGCAGCAATGATGGATTCTACTACAATGACGAATCTTCCATTGTAATCTGCTCAAATGGAAATGCACACATCCAGCCATGTGCCCCTGGAAGCAAGAACTCAGCCAAAGAGCATTACGAAAAAGGAACCACTTACGCCTACAGAGACTTCTGCGATGTCAATCTCGTCGACGATGGCTACTCATTGAACCATGTTGCATACTCTGATGTGCCTCACCAGAAGGAATATGGCATGGTGGGTGTTCCCTTGTTTCTGTCATTGCACCTTGACATGTTTTCGTTTTAGCCTGATGCATATGCTTACCATGGTTACCATGGTTCTTATGACATCTTTGGCAACGCCCATGTGTACCACCCTGCTCCAGGCAACTACGGATGGTAGATGTGCGTCACAGAACGGTGATCCTTTGCTGCGCCTCATGGAATAAGGGATATTGAATAAACATTTTATCAAAGAACATATAGGGTCGTTAGAATATTTAGTTTGTTTCTTCATCATTTAAACATCATAATTACATAAAATACATAATTTTATTGGATGAAAAAGAAGGATCACATTTTAAAGGGATGGGGAACTAAATTTTAAGTGATGTTCTATTGACTCATAGCACCAATTGATAGCATTCCGTGCCAAGAACACCATGCCTGGATGCAAGCGTAAAGAAATAATGCATTCCGAATATCGGGGTTAGCATTGCGCCTATGGGACAATGGCTTCCATTGCAAAGTATAGGAGGCAAACGTCAGCTGAGGGCTTGCCGTGATTGGTCCCGTGAAGCTATCGATTTCAGCCAACCAGAGCAAAGCATCTTCGCCATAAAAGGACATCTTTGTGGTTTACGAAACGAAAGCGCATGCGTGGTGCACTCTGGCTGACCTTTTTACTGTTTCAGGATGAGAAACCATGGGAGATGTCCTAGAAAATCGCTTGTTAAAATAAGAAAAATAGCGAAAACTATTTTTTTTTCGCGCCTGACTGATGGCAAAATGATTATTTTATCTATTTCCGAAAAAAAAAAAAAAAAAAAAAAAAAAAAATTCCGGGGGTTTAGTCGCAGGACACGCTGATATGACAAGGCCCATTGTAAAAGATAGGGAACTCGGTGTTTCATCACAGCTCATGACGTCACGCTTAATTAGCAATATATCTCCCTCGAAATCGTTAGCGATGATATTCCTTGTGTGGGCCAGGCATAGAAATCATTTTTGGTGCATCAAATAACGACTCAAAGTCCATTTTTAACCAGTTCTCCCTCCCTTTAATGGGGATGAATGATGGAATAGAACAAACACAAATCAAACTGAAAAGAAAAAAGGTAAATGCATTACCTGTATATTAGTTTACCCCGTAGAAACAATTATTAAATAGAAACATGTTTACCAAAAGCTAAAAATTCTTGATGAAGCTGTAAGATGGTATTAGGTCACATAGTAGCCTAGTAGGTCAACGATGGCCGAAACACTTGATCAATCTTCATTAGTTCAATTATTTCACATTATTTCAATTTTTTTATTATTTTATCTCCGATTTTCTAAAATGATTGGAATTCGTAAAATTTTTATACCTATTTAGTATCCACACGTCAATTATTTATACTTTTGCTACTTATTTAACAACATGATTCATGCTTATTACTATATAATATTTTGTTTATTATTTATACAATCATAAGTATAGAGCATGATGTTGCATTATATGTTTCACATGCTCATGGAAATGCATTATATTTGACGCACATATTTCCGGCGCAGCTCTGCACGTTTTGGGGATTCCACAAATATCCACAGATGGCATGATGAGCTCTGATGATGGCGTTATGACTACCACTTCTGTTTATCGCCGTAGCTCATTGATGATTGAGATTTGTGCATGAGGTGTCATCAGCATGTCACATGTCAAACCGTGCCAGAGAATGACTGATGACGAGGAAGAAGAGATCACAGAGACAGTCACAGATGTTCCATGGTCGACGCGAGAACGCAGGGCCCCAGCCCATCTGAAGTTGTTTGAAGCGTGACATTAAAAAGAAGAGAAATGTATAGTGATTGTGTTATATGCATCAACTTTCTTTTTGCGCTGTTTTGTCTTGCAATACGTGCGTAATGAAATTTCAAGTTGCATTTTCTGCTGATTTGCTCATTCGCATGACAATTCGAGTCCTTATGATGTGGTTTTGGTTTGGTAGCATATACTGAATCCACTGCATGATTTTGTATCATTTTTCTGTCTGAACGTCTGCTGTTTCCATTGCTTGCGCTGACTTCAGTATGTCGTTGAGACTTAGAGTGCTTTCTATTGCCTTTCTTTGGAGTCGACCAGATCGACAACCTTGAATAATTCGTCTACGAATTTCAGTACTTTCCTCCACACTTTTTTTAATAATTGCAGACAAGTGTAGAACGCTGTTACATTCTCATATTGTCTTTGTTTCTCTTCGGAAATTGGAGACATGGTGATCAATACACTTCTTGTGCCTTTTTTAGCTTGGCAGGCTGTTCAACCGCTGACCACTGCTCTGATGTCGTTGGTTAGGTTTGGCCAGAAGACTAGCTGTCGTGCTCTCAAAAGGGTCTTTTCTTCACCGAGGAGGCCAACGTGTGGATCCTTGGTGTAACTGGTTCGTTCTGTTTCTGGAATTACCAGCTTGTCTCCTTTGAAGATGATTCCATCTTCAATGCTGAGCTCGCAATTGTAATTCCAATAATCGAAAGTTAGTGGATCACTGAGGTGTTTGTGAGTTGGCCAATAATGAACAATGTAGTGTGACAGCTGGTTCATGATGTTGTCTGATGCAGTGGCTGTGTGCAGCCTTTCCAGTCGGGACTCCCAAGGCATTTACGGTATTGGTGATGGTGTGTACTGGAATGACAGTATCGGGTTCAACAATCTGTTCAGTTGACCCTGTTAACCTGCTGAGTGCATCAGCAATGACCTTGCTTTTGCATTTGAGGTATTCCATCTGGACATCATACTCGTGAAGCTTGAGCAGTAAACGCTGCTGTCGGAGGACAGGTGTACTTGTCTGTTGTACATCGCTACCAATGGCTTGTGATCAGTCTGGACGAGAACCTTCCCACCGTGGATGAAGTGGTGCATTCTGCGGAGAGCAAACACCATGGCAACGAGCTCTTTCTCGATAGTAGAGAGTAGTTCTGCTCTGCTGGAAGCAAACCACGTCACGCAAAGACAACACCATTACCTGTGAAATGATTTATATAATTGCATGAATGATAAATAAATAAAGTACACAATATAACAGGAATCTAGGCCTTTGCAATCACATTGTCCAAATCATAACGAATTCTATGCCGAAATCGAGTGTGGCTCATCTTTACAAAAGGCAAGTAATTATGTCGCTTTGAACAACAATGAAGTCATATGCTTATCATTGGATTTCATTTTCTGAACCATATCATAATATATTTATAATGGTCCTAGTTCTTATTATTTTCATGACCTGCTTCAGGCGGTAAACAGAAGACCCAAAGCTCCGAGAAAATGGTGGCCGCATTTTCCATATTTTAAGTTATATTTAGCCATGTGATAAAGCATGCGATTTATGAGCAAACTAATCAATTACAGATATTGATATGTACCCAGCAAAACATGTTTATCATGTGTTGTACTAACTGCAAAAAAGCAAGGATTTGATCTTATTTGAACCTAATCGCTTATCTCGTTCGTTCATCTCTAACATAAAGTGCTGTCAAATGCTTTGAAATAAAAAGATTACTCACTGCATACAAAACATTACGTTGCTGTGACAACGAGTTTACTATAATCTGAAAGCTCATAGAGCGTAGTCCATGTCCCCAATCTCTTCCCATGTCAACGAAAACAATGAGAGTAATTTGAAAAATCGCCCAATCGATTCATTCACAAAAAAAGGCTGCAATATATTCAGGAAGATTCTCGACTTCCTCAGAAATTGTACTCTAATAAATGGGAAACAGGACTTGAACATCAATACCACCAAAGTTTGCAGCCTTCGATTCATGGATTCACCGCTGTGTAATCCCAGCCAGAACATTTAGTTCTATACATTGTATCAGGTTATAAATTCATTGTTCGCAGCTATAGGTTTCAAACCTATATAGAACAGATCAACCCGGTGAGTTCCACATTGAAGCTGATTAAACGGGTTTTATTTATTTACCTGAAGTTTTCATTGAAACACAATCACCGTACTCATTAGAAATGACTGTCACGCAAATATAGCGTGTAACTTTAATTAATATTTGATATTAATGAAAATTTAAGTACATTTAAATCCATGCATCTTTTTATTAAAGGGATTTTTTTTTATAAAAGACTTACAATTTTTGCTCCGGATTAATAGTAACAATTGCTCTAGGTGGAGCATGAACGAAATACGAGTCTGAAATCGATACCAAGTATTGTTCTCTGCTAGCGAATCGAGATTTCCCATCACACAAAGTGAATAAAGCTCACTAAAGATTCACCATACAAAGGCTGTTTTGTGAGATTTGGTTGCTGTTTCCAATAAAACTATTCTACCAAGCCATAATACTTTCAAAGGAGTCCGGCCTTCATGTGCACTTCCCCTGCTTAAGGACCCAGCGGGCTTATTCGGATAACACCTCATAAACGAAGGGAGCGCAGCCAGGCCCCCTAGTCGACGAAACGAAGCAGGGAGTCTCGTTACCATGGCAACACTATTGTTTTACTTGAGTGTTGCTAGTTGTTTTTGCTTCGGATGGGCAGAGATCTTCTCTCGACATAGTTTCAGCGTGTTTAACTTGAATAAAACGTTTACCATTGAATCAATTGGAGTGCGGTTTGGCTTGGAGTGTGTGGCGAGATGTGCGCAGGATCCAGAGTGTTTTGGAAGTGAATGGAATGACCCAATTTGCAGACTGGCAAACCGAGGAGTTCATCCAATCCTCACTGGAACAGTCATCGACTCTGCGGTCTATCTCCGCAAAAACTACACTGAATATTTAGGTAAGACTACAATTGAAGACCGTTTGCAGTGAGGGGAAACATGTCCAATTTGTATTCAAATGTGTAAATGAATTGTCAACAAGAAGAAAAAGAGGCATATTATGTCATATCGATCATGTATAGTTCAATTCACGAACAACCAGTTCACATTATTGCTCATACATTAAACTACATGTCAATAGGTCTACATGTAAATAACCAAAAATGTTTCCTCTCCTTTACTTCCAGCTGCTCTTCACTCCGAGCAATTCGGAGGATCAGGTGGAGAGTACTTCACAGATGAAAACCAGTATCTGCAATTCGGAAATCTTAACGCCATTTGGATATCTGTCGACAAAACCGCCATCCGTGGGTACGTACGTACACACGCATTTCTATAAACTTCTAAGCACACGATTGTATAACCAGGCATCGTTTCTAGTTCAAAATAGGCAATAAGAATAGATGCTACATTCCAAGAGACAAATACGACTTTGTTCAGACTCATTTCAAGCTAAATAACAGTCGTTCTAGTTCAATTCAGCGTCGAATCAAATCTGACATCGTCACAATCTCGTTTTTTATTCGCTCCTTGGTGCGATGTCAAGAACATGGGTTCCTGTCATGGGGCTATTGTCATCCTTTGAATTAGGCCTTCTATGAAAGGAGCATTTTTTTAAAGGAAGTCGTCAATAAAATACATCTTGCACAAGCTTCTCAATGATTTCCGATGACGCAAGAGTGAACAGCAAGCGACGGGTGTCAGACTAAACGCTGCATGATGCAAGTGAAGAGACAAAGCAAGTTATAATTAACGCAGGAGAAGCGGCTCGGGTTGAGTGATGCGAATTGAAAAGAGACTAATTGAGAGCTGGTAGATCCACTACATTATATCATAATTATCAGCATAAAGCAGTCATAAAAGCCAAAAAAAACGATCAAAAATGGCATCTTATAGTTTGGACAATTTACGTTTTGGACAAAATAATTATTATAATTATAAACCTCGCTCACAGCCTGACTGAACCAAGCCACCAGCCAATGTAGCCATTTTACACTACATGTAATAAACATGACATAATAAGTATAAATAATGCAGGCCTCTATCATTTTCAAAATGCAAGTATTTATATATAATATTTATTCATAAATTTTTCATAAGTGATTGAAATATGACTCAATCTATTCTTAAACAAGCTCAATGTTATGTTTCAAAAAATGAAAGAGAAATTAATAAAGTACTTTTCAGTTCACGATCCTATGGATAGGTACATAAAAGCCGCCATTTGCATTGATAATGTAAGATGGCAAGCAAGGTTTTATACACAACCAGAGTCAATGTTTGAGCTCATTGGGTTACGGACCGGAATATGTAATGCCAATCAAAATAAAGACAATCATAAAAAATATAAAAATACATTTAAGGTGATTAGTGGTCATATACATCGATAGCCTTAACAGATATATACATTCTGCGAGGCCTTCATCCAAATATCGCTCGGTTATTTTATTTCCGACTTTATTTCCAGTGTCACGGCAACATACGGCTCCCACAAAGGCCCAAAACATGGTCTTATCTCCGGGACAAATTCCACCGATTATACCCTTCAGCCTGGGGAACTAGTTCAATCGGTCACAGTCAGAGAGTACAGCTGCTGCGTCTTTGCTATTCAACTCCATACTTCTGTCGGTAGACAGTCAGATATGATGGGAGTTGCTGAAGGAGACACTAAAACCTGCGATTTGAGTCCACGTTGTCTCGGCTTCATTGCCGGACGATTTGAATATGCTTTTGACGGATTATATTTCTATACCGTGCCATGTTAAGGGTGTATTTAATAAAGACTATATAACCTTTCTTCCGTTTGCTTCTCGTTTACAGGTGAGCAACCGAACTTTTACTCTCTTTTTTGTTCATCAAATTCTGTATGATTATTGCTTTGTTTGTCTTTGCCTGTCTGTGTCTTTGTCTGTTTGCGAGGACTCATCTGTACAGGGGTACTGTGAGGCATATGCACACGCCAGAAATGCTTTCAGTCCGTCCAGGCATATCCAAACCACTTACATCGTGCAGTCGTGGCCGAGTGGTTAAGGCGATAGACTAGAAATCTATTGTGCTCTGCCCGCGCAGGTTCGAATCCTGCCGACTGCGATACCGTTTTATCGTTCCTCTTGTTCATTATTGAATAATCAATACTTTCTGAATTATTTCGATAACATATTTATTTGGTTTGGTATCAGATAAGGATCATGTCACTATACTTTGGCATTCGTGCCTGTAATAAAACGGAAATCTTAAGGCTAAGATTCCACGATGTTTGTGCATAGAACCGGAATGTACATTGTCCGTTATTTTTCTTTTCGCTGAATGCACTGTCAGTAATCCACGATACTCGTGGCAAAGCTCACTGATGTAACAGGGGTGTTATGGCATTGAATAGCCTTTTGCGTTATGAGCAATATCTTATTGACAATCCGCTGACAGGGAGCCTGCGAAGATCCCGCCACACCGAGGTGATGTGCGTTTTGAAGTGTGCATGCTTCCAGTCTCCTTCACTGGTTCCCTGGTCATATATATAATGACACACAGATGACAGGTGGTATCTCATTGGTTGGTATTTATAGTAACATTTAGTCAACAGGTCATATTTAGCAAACACTGTGAATTCATTTTCACTCGCCTCGCCTTGTGAGCCATCTTAGGAATTCCGACTGACGTCATGTGCAATCGAGTGAAATGTATGTACCAAAATAGGGGTGAGTTTTCATCGGTGTGTGCCGGTGCTTCTTTTCAGTAGCGTCGGAGATCAGTGAACCAGTCTGCCAGTGTTCAAGTCTAATTAAGTTATGTCAAAGTACATGAGAGATATCCGAAGCGCAAATGTGCACCAGATACTGACCACCGTCGAATTGTCATACATTGACATTTTAAATTACGTCAACTGAATACATGTACATAATTAATATGTAATTCAAATCGATTGAATCGATAACTGATGTAAGGAGGGGGTTCGGACCAAGAAAGAGCTGCAGCCCATAGGTGCACATCTTGCCATGCTCACGGGCGGATGCCTCAATTAAGGAAACCGATTCTAATTCCTTTGGTAAATCCAGTGATTAGGCAGTTCTCTCGTATACGATATGAACTGCACGTAAGTTGATAATAAAAATAATAAAAAAAAAACGATTAGCAATAACCCTCTTCTTTTATATGCTGTTGCTGACAAATGATCTTTTATCTATGGCCGTTATTATTATTTTGTCTCCTTCTACACTTTTCACACACTCGTTCCAGCTGCCTATAGCATTAGAACATCAACAAGGATCAAATTTATCGTAGGCTCGGACCACTTATGATTAGTTTAATCTCCGTAATGTGCAATAAATAACTGTTCTCCAGAAGCTATTTTATTATCACATATAAGTATTTATTTCTTAGAAGTAACGAGCCATATGATAAGGTCATCGAGAGTGAAAACAAAAAACAAACAAAAAACTAGCACATATATATATATATCATTTTATTCACAAACTCATGTTTGTACATTTTATATGAAAAACAAAAACAGTAAGTTTAACATACGCCGTACTCATTACGTTATGATTACGAGATTTGAACATCGCGAATGAGTGCAATAATACATAATATATGAGTGCAAAAAGAAATATATAATGAAGTAATAACAGTAAACTTTATTGATTTATGTGCACGATAAAAGAGTTATACTCCTTGTATTTCACTTGGGTATGACTGGCGCCCGTATCATCCGACAGGATTGGGTGGAGCCGTAAAACCCCATCACTCACTCACTTGGGTATGATTTTTCCATTCTAATTGAAAGTTCGGGTTCAACGAAACAACATGGCGTTCAAAATTCAAATCTCTTTTTGTGCTGTTATGTTAGTAATATTCGATCATTGGCTAATTGTGCATAACGTTGCAATTCCCATTTATTCTAGTCGCAGAATATTGAATCAATCCGGATTTCCGATGTAAATTTGCAATCAATGATGAGGAATAACAATAAATTATTACCACAAATGATTAATGAAGTAATAATTATTAATTATTAAATATTAATGATAAGAAAGAACCTGTACCGAGAACACATGGAAATTAAAGCAGATTAGCAGATTAAGCAGATTAGCAGATTAAGCAGATTAGCGTGGAATTACGATGGATTAAAGATAGCACGCCATTTGATAAGCTACGAAGAATTACGATAAACAGTCAAGCAGCTTTGGGTTCAGATTAATTATAAGCTTAAGCAGTTGCTATGACTACGTACTTTTAAATTATTAAGTACTGATATAAAGCGATTGTGGATATACGATAACAAATTAGATCTTGCTGTTGGATGGTTGGTGAGCTGTATTTTATGTTGTGCCGACACTACTGGGTTTGTTTTATTGAACAGAACCAGCGCAAAGGATTAGTAGATCCATTTGAACCAAAACATAACAAAAACAAAAGAATAAAAGAATAAAAGGATCAAGCAACCCAGAGAACAGTGTCTGCTATAATATGTGGGCCAGCTGAAATAAACTGCTCGCATGCAGATTGCTG
>KB293048.1:433969-445379 GCA_000328365.1 Capitella teleta | reverse complement strand
AAATCTCGCTTTCTTCTCGCGTTCGATTTCATACTGGCGTGATGTCATAAAAGTAACTCTCCTACTTTTAACAATGGGTGTCGTGAGCAGATCTTCCAGCAGCCCTCAAAAAAGAAATTTCGCACTCATCTCGTTTCAAGCTATTCTGCCTGAGCAGGAAATTCGTATTTTGATTTGTCTGGAATATTATTCATAGATGATCGAATTGTTCAAAATTGGTCTCTTGTCACTCACAAAAGTCCATAAAATCATTCTAAAAAGGTTCCAAAAAGAACAGAGGTCCTCTTTAAGCGGATGCATGCTAAGCATATAAATACAAATAAATAGTCCGTGTGAAAAAAGTTTGTGTCGTCGTGAAAAGTGTGTAAAAGGTCCAAACATTACCGCGGATGAGTTGCCATTTAGAGAGCACGTCCTCGGTGGTACGATCTGCTGAACATAGGTAGACGGGATGGTGGTCGAATGGCCAAATGGCATACAATATAAAAGTATATAAATTCCGAACCCTAACCCAAACCTAAGTCCTTAATCATGAACATAACCCTTGTGAATTCGGACTTTTAAATTCGGACTTGTGAGCATTCGGCTTAAATAGCCGTTCCTTTCTTTCGCTGCATGAGGGAGCTAATTTTGGATTGCAAGCAAGGTATTACGGTGAATGCGCTGGCTAAATCTACAGAAAGATATTCTGACTACAGTTGGAGTAGCCTCATATGTATTTCAGGCCTTTTACCGTGTTATTTTATGGCAAATATTCCCAGACATATCGCAGCAATAAGGTCACCTCACAGCGTGCACTTGTTGCTCAGCGCAGAGCAGCTCGAAGCCGTGAAAAAGCATGCATGCTTGTTATCGCCAAATCAAATCAAAACATTTCTGAATATGTCAGTTGATTTTACTCCGTTCTATATAATTCTATCAAACACTGGCACATTATGGTCTTTATAACATTTGTCAATTAAGTCACTCGAGTACAGATATCAATTAAATTTAAGCCATTCATTGTGTTTGAGTCTCGATCCCGATACTAATTACTATTTACTTAAGCGCCGTTCACATTATGTGCGTCCGACACGTGCGTGCGGGAAACACACACGTGTCGGACGGCCCGCAAGTGCGTTGCGTTCACATAATTATGTGCGTGCGGTCCGTGCGTGAGGGCCATATTTCTCATTCAAGCTGTTGTTACTGCGCTGACAACACTGGCGATCGTCGCTAGAGACAGAGAGAGAGAAAAAAAAAAAAAAAAAAAAAAAAAAAAATAAAAAAAAAAGAAGAGAAGGCGTTTGACCAGAAATAAAGGACTCTTTAATTGCGTCAGCAGGAGGCTGGGATATGTCAACTGAACATATCGCTCACTATTGTTATATACGGATAATGTATAGTTATATAATATTATCATAGAAATATTCTCAATCACAGGTAACTACACCAAGATGACGACCGTAGTAAGCAAACCAGGGGTGAGCAGCTCAGAAAGCACTTTGCTGCCAATCGACTTAAGTGGAATGGATGATATATCACCAGGTCAGAGGACATCTGCTGGGCCTTATGATGTCCTCTTGTCTACAAATGCAAGGGCCGAAGGACCTGAACAAACCTTCAACTTGCAAGTATTGGACGCCTCTGAGAAAGAAATTCAAGTGGGGGAAGGAGAGACCGCGACAGTTAAACTGGTGGTCAATGCTGAGGTGTTTCGTCAGGGGGCGGTGTATCCATTAATTTTTAGAAGGAACCTGACCATAAATGACAAGAACTTTGATTCCCAAAGTCAGACTCTGGCTCGTTGGGACTATTCCACAGAAGAAAACGCTGATGGATCCACCGGCACTGTGATATTCAGTAAGAAACCTATCCCTGGCTTGAGTTTCGACAAACAACTTATGGAAACCTCCGTTGAGATCAGCATGACCGTTGACTCCTTCAACAAGGACATTCACTCTGGTTATTATTGCATAACAGTCTTTACAAGACTTCAATACATGATGGCATGTAGTATGCTAAAGGGCACAGAGCAAGAGATACCTCGAAGAGTTAACATTGAAACCTGCAGTATGCATTTCGATAGCACATTTTCATCCAGTGTTACTTTTAACCTCGGCGGTCCTGATTGCATCAAATGCATCGCGGCTGGGTTCAACAATGGACAGCTGCTTCTGTTGAAGAGGGATTCTACGGGCAAGAGCACCGTCCTCGAGACTGATGACATCTACTCGAATTCACCATGGGTGATGATGTCAAGCTATTACCTCAGCAATGCTAGCACTTTGGACGATGGCAGCTACACTTGTATCGCCATCGACCAAGAGGAAATCCTTAGAAGGACATTTGAAGCTCGAGCCTTGGATCCACTGGTGGTGGAAACTTATGGACCACTAGAACTGGTCGGCAGTGGTCGTGTGAGTATACTTGCTGAGGTTTGCACTGTTTCTATCCATTTAAGCCTTTCACAGATCACAAAGAAGAGGAACTGTACTGTGAATGATATCGATGCTCAGATGTCATTTGTGCACGTGGGAAACGACGGAGTTGAAACCCCAATTTTTGAAGGTCATTACCCTTGCTTTGATGTCATAATTAGTGACGTCACGTCCTTCACGGAACCGAGAATTGCAAAGGGAAAGGAGATCACCGTCGTCAACAGGAAGTTTAAGAAGGACGTCCCAGAATGCACAGGAGAGGTCAATGATGAAATGGAGTATGCTCGTCCAGCTGCTATTTACTGCCGTGGAGAAACAGAGTGGCAGAGCAGGTCATCTCCAATGTTTGATCTGGAATATGATCTGGTTGAATGTTGCAAAAGGCAACAGAGTGATTACAATTATAATTACGGCTATTATTGAATCATTGCAATTACCATGTGTTTTATTCGTTCCCCAGCTTATGTTGCATGCATGCGTGTCTAGATTTACTGAAATCCAAATTGGATTAATCTTTTATAAATTTGACAAATTTGACTAATTCGATTAGTTATTTTTATAAATATACAGAGTGGGCAAAAAGATTTCAATGCTTTTCAATGGTGCTACGCATTTCTGAGAAAGTGTTACAAAACAGATCGCAGTGTAAAAATCACACAAAGATATGTTCTATTTCAAAGGCAATATCCTGGTAAATTCAAAATTTATATAGGTGGAGGTAGTCTAGGTAGATAGGAATTAACACCCATGTGTTTTATTCGTTTCCCAGCAAGTGAACTACAATGGATTTGAGTGGGTCGGGGCTGGGCTTGTCACTAGATGCATGACAGCCGCCCTCTGTGTTACCTTTGGAAGCTTCTCTGAATGAGGGAAGGAGGTGAGCTATTTCAATGAAGGTATCAGTCCAGGTCTTATAGCTTCAGCAGCGGGAGTGACATGAGCTCCGAGAGTCGTCGACCAAGTAATGGGTGATGGCGGATTCGTGCGTCTCGGTGGACCTAGCAACACATGTTGCATGGGTGATGTTGTGAATTGCTGGGTTTCGTTGACTGTGCTCAGAATCTGCATGCTGAGACGTCTTTGGTTCATGCGCACGCACGAGAGGCAGAAGCAACAGGGAGCGAGGTCGAGAACCGCAGGCTCTTTTCCTTCAACAGGCAGTCAGTGACAGCGTCCATGATTGCAACGAATTCCGTCGCGACTTCGCTAGTGACGTTGCGACAATCTCTCCGTTGCAGTTGGTCGCGTCCGAGGCGGTGTGTGTTTTTGACATCATGGTGCTTGCCCGAGGCTTCTTGGAATGTGACTTTGACTTCCTTCTGGATCTGTGAAAGAACGAAACGACCAATACATGGTACAAATAAGGTCAATGGCCAAACATTACAAAAAACGCCGCGGGAAGCGATCAGTGTGATCCTATCGGTTTTCACCGCATAAGGTTGAGCTGTACAAAATAAATTGCCCGTTGAATGACTACTCGAGCATAATCATCATCGGTAAGTAGTGAAGCCGGCAGATTGTCTACAAACCGATGCCCTAACTTTTGGAAAATAAGTGCACGCATCCTCCGCAGATATGCAAGAAGCATCGCCAAAGCGGCGTATGGGCAAGCACCGACACGTGTCAATGACATTACCAAAAACCTATGCACGCATGGTGCTGGGCCTGGATCATAATATAAAATGTGAAAACGTTTTGAAATGGACCCAAACAGGGGCTTCAGTCCACAGTGATCACAAAATTGAGCCTTTCGTGACAAAATAAAATGCCATCAAACATTAACTGAAAGGGAGTGATAAAGTTATATGGCCTGCAGCAGTCATCATCCGCGCAAAATCTACCGACTATATAGTAAGCAAGCAATCGCTGGCTCGCATAAATGAAGCAAGAACCTACGAGACTCTAAGAGCTAGTTCGTGCATGGTAGAGACGCATCTAAACTAGGGCGTAATAGCCGCCGATGGAAACAAAAAATGCTAAAGCAGCTAGTGCATTTAGTACAAGTAACTTTGATTAGAGCATATCATGACAAGTTTCCAAATCGAACGCTCCCTGGATATTTAATGAGCTGTAGACCCTGGAGCAGATTGTGATTAGCCAGAATCGGCTGGCTGCAGTAAAAATGACCGGCTAGCTGCTTAAGTCGCTCGACCATTCAGTGATATATATATATACGGCTCAGCATTGTGATCGACGGCTAGCAGCGGCTTGGAGTGGCTTGGCAATGGTTGCTATATCATCCTATACGTACGTATAATGATGTCATTAGTTAACACAAACATGCATTACTTTCTACACAAGGTACTAGTGTGGTAATTTTGAAATTGGACGATTTCCAAGTCCTATGATGTTCCACTGTATTACACTCTCATACTTGATTCAAGTTCAAGAGGTTTACGCCGTTTTATATACTTAAAAAATTACTTTTAACCATGAACATCATAATCACCATCCATCACTTCGTTTGTTGTGTCTGCTGACTTGCACTCTTCGTAGTCTAAAGGACATAAAGAATCACCATCGATTACATAACAGAGTTCTTTTATGGCTAAACAAACAGCAACAATTTTGCTATCAGGGAGTGTGCAACATTTACGTTTTAAAATACGTAAAACGAGGGAAAGTTCAATTGACCAAAGTGTTTCTACGTTAATTCATCTTCAATTTGGCCAAAATTTCTTTCAAAGTTATTCCAAACTCATACAGACTATTGCAGGAATGCAGACAGAGCTCAGAGAAAACAGGGTTATCAGACATCAAATATTTCTTTATAAATTTACAACACCGAATTAGTATCTGAGACTTCAGGTCAGGTTTGAAGCAAATAAAAGGGAGATATGACGATCTCGTCAATAAACTTAATTTGGAACACTAACAATGGCAGGAAAATTAACATAATTTCACTGATTTTTAGACCAACTAAAGCAACACATGTAGACAAACAGTGTAATGAACCAAGTGTTCTGAGAGGCCAATACAAATTATTTTTGGCCTTCGAATTCTGAAATGAGGGTTCTGCAGTGCTTTGATCGAGTTATAATACTTAAAGAAAAATCTATCAAATAGTGGTAGACTTATTTTTTTTAATGCCAGGTACATATCAGTAATATACATGTAGCTAATAACAAGTGATCTACTAGTACTCGGGAAAGAATATTTTACATTAGCCCTAGTACGTACTAGTATACTGCGCATCCTATGTCAGTCCGATATATTTTGGGACACCCTCGTACATGTATATGTATGGGCATGCATAAAGTATGGCATAAATCCTTAAATTAATTTTAATGAAGTAAACTGAATATCTACTTCCACATATAACTCAGATGGTAATTATAAGTATATAAAAAATACCATACGCACAATAAAGACTTGTACAAATGATAACGTCTTATACTACTGAATGTAAAATATATGGAGTGAATCGGCTGAGAGCCGCTGTTGACGTAATCGGCTGATAACGGCTGGCCGACGGCAGCAATTGGCGGCGGCTGGCTAGACGTCCAATCGGCGGCGGCTAGTACATATGGGCGGCGGCTCCGTGGTGTAGAATACGGTGGTCATTACGCCAGTCTCCTAAGTTATCTATTCACTGTTTACTCTTTTCTTTGCCTTTTTTTACCACTATACATGTTCTGTCTGTCTGTCTGTCTGTCTGTCTGTCTGTCTGTCTGTCTGTCTGTCTGTCTGTCTGTCTGTCTGTCTGTCTGTCTGTCTGTCTGTCTGTCTGTCTGTCTGTCTGTCTGTCTGTCTGTCTGTCTGTCTGTCTGTCTGTCTGTCTGTCTGTCATCAGAATAATGTGATTAAATAATAATATTCATGAACCGATACCAAAATTTGAGTGAGTATGAATTTTCGTTGTACCATTGAAAAATCGGCAACAAAAGCATCAACCAGAACGTCATCGATGCTGCAGAATATATGTTGCATGAGTACAAAAACAGAGCATCGCACGCGTTTCTTTTGGGGCTTCATTTGTTGTAAAGATCGAAAATGAAACTGACGCCATTGCCATTCGACCTGTGTTACAACAAAAACAGTCCTCTCAGCACATTTCTACTGCAACCATGGGGCTATGGTTTCTGACACTTATGAATGGGAGTAATTAGTGCTACGTGGCTTTCGAGGTCATTGCTTTGAAATGTGTTTCTCTGCGACCGACCGCCTCAAGGCTTCTGATTATTTTCTCTGTATTGTTGGCTGACAGTTATTAACTGACAGCCAAGTCAGAAGTCTCAAATGGGAAAAAGGTGTTCTGAAAAAAAGATGTTCTGAGAATCATTTTACTTAATATATGATGAGTGGTTTGATAGCTTAACTTTGATTTCTGGCTGAAGCCAAGAACCATCCAACATGTAGTACAAAATGATTGACCAGACGAGTGATGAATATTGGCCATTGAAGATGTGTTTGTCGTTCTCACATGTTGCCAATCGCTGGCTTCCTTCTTTGGTGTTCGTGATGAATGAGATGAGGAAATACTTCGTCATCATCGTTGCTACTTCACGAGCATAAATCTAAGTAATGATCATCGTAAAATCGAACACAACATCCGAACGGCAACTGCTGCATTACAGATATGGGGCTCTCACCTCCAAGTGACTGTTCAAATAGCGAATTATATTATACGTGATGCGGAAATTAGTCCAGAAAATAGGGGTTGGAGTCTGAGTGAAGACCACGCATGATCGATCAGTTGATTATCAAACGTCATAGGGTTCTCTCATCAAAGAATTCATGAATGCAAAATATTGATCAATACATTATACATGGAACAAGTTAGATCGAGATACGACAATGACCCAAATTGATTGTGTGTGGGGAAGCTTAATCATGAAAGCTTAAACCATTTAGGGACGGTGTTGTTAGATACCCTGCCATGCATGTACCCTTACCATAATTTTATAAAATTATAAAGGAGCAACTAATGCAACAGAGAATCAATATACACCATCACTATTAGTACCATAGAATAATAAAGGGGTATCACTGTGCAGTAAAACCAAAAAAAAATGATGTTCCCTCTTTTCAGTATATTATAGGTCTTCACAATAACACTGGATTCGTTCAATAATTCTGAGCAACTTGGTAAATGAGTTAAATGAAATCCGGTCGACGGTCAATGAAACTCTCCGATTGATTAGCAAATTAGATCATCTGCCAATTAAAGCAAAGCTTCCCTGACATCAAGGCAGTTCATTTATTAAACTAAATAGGCTGTGTGTATTAAATCGTCAAAATTTGTCTCAGCAATCGGCTTTTCATAAAACCAAATATAACAAAGGATAAAATTTGGAAATTGAATATCAAGGTATGCCTCGGTTTTTCTCCTGCATGAGATCCATCAGAATTGTTGAAGGAAGGTTTAAGAGACCAAAGAAATAACTTCGTCTTATGTGACAGAAATGCAGCTGTCAAAACAATTCTATACAACACGTAAAGAGCAAAGGGTCACGCTATTCCTTTACACCTGGGCCAAAGATACATCTCATTCATATCAAATGCATTACGTATATTTATTTGGCACGTGTCTGGAATTCGAAGTCTAGAAATCGTGAAATACGTGATTTAAACGTGTATAACATACGTCTGCGTTAATTATAATTATGCTGTAACTAGAGTTGGTTATTCATTACAAGAGCCGATTGTTATGGTCATTTTTTTAAAACAGCTTTTGCTGACACCATTTGCTTAATAAAAACTCCTGAACTCCTAAAGCAGCACTTTAATCATGAAGCCTAGCTGCGAGTGATTTCCATGGAAGGGATCATAATTACAGGCATGCATCGAGATCGCAGTTTTGTATTTCTATTCATCAGCTGAAACCGACAGGTTCCATTCGTCATATCATGATATCACCTTACACCGTACTATGGTCCGTGATTATTATTGCGACGTCGTCTCGTAAATATGGAAGGGACCTTTGATTTGCAATATCAACAGGAAAATCTATCCCCTGACATATCTATCCTAGAATGGAGATCTATTTTTATGTTACACGAGATTCAATCCCTGCATTGAGATGTGTAGACGTCGTGTGCTTTGGTTCTTGTGAGCGTTGACAGACGGCTCGATGTTCGAGTGGCGCGCTTGAATCAAATACGAGAGGGACACGAGTATTTACTCTACGCAGGAATTGCACCGATAAAGATGCTCGTGAAGCAGCAACGACGATGACGAAATATTTCCTCATCTCATTCATCACGAACACCAAAGAAGGAAGCCAGCGATTGGCAACATGTGAGAACGGCAAACACATCTTCAATGGCCAACATTCCTCTCTGTCAGCTCCACAACTTTGAACAGCATGGCTTATTGTTCTTGGTTCTGGTTATGATTACTTATAAACGCATTGATATCGTCAAGGTGAGAGAAACAAAAACTCAAAATTAGGCCCTAGAAGCACTCAAAATATAATGATGCCGTTTAAGATTATCTGAATTTGTTTTACTGAAGCCTATATGTCAACGCAACCACCAAATAAAGTGATTCTTGTCCTGTATAATGATGAGTAATGTCAGAATTTATGGCTATAAGCAAATAATTGTCGACCAACGATAACACATTAAAAAGCCAAGGGTGGGAGGGAAACAAATTTTAAAGCAATGACCTCGAGTGCAAAGTAGCACTTATTTGCACCCATTAGTGAGCATGAAAAAAAAAAAAAAATGCTACACGCAACAATCTCCATTTTCTTGCGGAAATGTATTTTAATTTTTGTGAAACTTTTTTTTTGGACGAATCATCATAACACAGCGAGTTTGTTCAACTTAAAATAACGCCATGTCGTGAAATTAGTCAATTACTATCATTATCATTTTCATTATATTATTTTCATTAATCATTAATTCATTAAGTTCCATGGATACATAATTGTAACAATTCCCAAACATCATCACCCTGTCACACCACTGCTCTCGGATGACCTCCACAAATTCCCCCATGAATAATATTGTGGTCTCTG
Organism: Capitella teleta; assembly: GCA_000328365.1. NCBI lineage: Eukaryota > Metazoa > Annelida > Polychaeta > Capitellidae > Capitella > Capitella teleta. The sequence goes on along the minus strand of KB293048.1, from coordinate 435,995 downwards.
GTCAATCTCATCGACGCTCTTTCCGTCTTTCCTTCGATGACGTCACTCCGCCTTCTCTTTGATTTTCCCTGTTGAATTGAAACCGAAACTGAAAATGATTTATTATTGTGAGACATTGGCCGATATGTGCTCGTTGTAGTCGTGTTTTGTGTTCGCATCGCATTCTCCTCGCTGGTTCAGCGTATGTTGGCGAGTTCGTCAATTGTCACTTGTCGCTGGATGAATATATAATTATTTTTAATATGCGCTGCATCACATTCTTATTCTGAAATTCGTTAACTTCTTTGTTTAAATCAGCAGCATCGGAGGTCGATTTGGTTGGCGTGAGCCTCGTATTCTATTATCGTCGGCTCATACGTTTCTGGAGTTCAAACATACTCCCAACCTTCAGCAAACCTGCTTGATTCTAAAACACCTGCCTCCTATTGGCGAAATCGATGCCCTTCATTTCCATGCCTTCAGTGGTCCTGTTGTATCCTTTGATGGGTGACAATGGGGTTGTAACAACTAAAGTTTATCCGGGTCATATATACTATGTTTGATTCCAAAGATTTGATCTGAAGGGGAACTGGATCATAGACCTAGTAACAGTTAGACCACGCATGGGCCTCGAAACCCCGGAACGCAATCAAGCGTATCGGTAAAGCGGCGGAAAAGTGGTGCAAAGGCATTTTGTTCCGCTGTTGAAGTAGGGCTTGACTTAAAGTTCTTTCATATATAAGTAGATTTTCCTTTGTTCCAAATGCTTTGCATTATGATTTGATCACGAAATCTCAAAAACAGGGAAGAGTGTTAATTAGAAGTGCATGTGGTTGAGGTATATTCAAAGAAATTTTCAATTCAGAAGAAAAGTACAATAAAGACGTAAGAGGTCGAGATGAATGTTATTTAGCTTCATTTGAATACTTGAAATGACATGAACTATTGATTAGAAATACGTATGAATTTTGGTATATTTATATTCACTCAGTCACAAATCAAGTTTAACAGTATTTTGACGGTAATATTGAGTCACTAACTAGTGCGGTGTGATGAATAAAAAAATGTGTGGTTAAAAAATGGAAGGAAATTGGCATATGCTTCTCCCCAGGGCATTTTACTTACTGTAGCGCAGCTTATCTCTCATAACTCTCCGCAGGGCAAAAGACAGCCTTTGGATTTCAAAGCTATGTCGGTTTTATTCACCAGCTTTCAACGCTGATTCGCTGGCGCCGCTAGAGAAGTGAAGAAAGTACATGTATAACATTTTCTTTTCAAAACAAAGCTCAGGGTCTTGCAAGTTGGTGCTTTATTGGTTATAAATCCGTAGGCCTCATTGCAATTAATTGGCAAACGACCAGATTGTCATGTCGTAACTTTAAACAAAAGCGCAATGACTTCATCTATTCAATTAATTATCAAGTGCAAAATTATCAAAGCCGATCAAAGTTTGTCAGAGGCGTTCTTTCAATGAACCGAACCAATGGAATGGTAATATGAGCGACCAATTAAACGATACAGTAATTTATATGTTAATAACTGGATTACGTTATTACAAGACGGTAGTTTAAATGCTTTAACATCTTTGGGTCAGAGTCAAGACTATTTAGAATCAAAATCCAACTAAAACACGGGGATTAAGCAAAACTGGGTTATCCATTTCCTGACAATTGCGTTGGTGTTGTTTAAGGGAGGGAGAACTGGTTAAAAAATGGACTTTGAGTCGTTATTTGATGCACCAAAAATGATTCCTATGCCTGGCCCACACAAAGAATATCATCGCTAACGATTTCGCGAAAGATATATTGCTAATTAGGCGAGACGTCATGAGTTGTGATGAAACACCGAGTTTCCCATCTTTTACAATGGGCCTCGCCATATCAGCGTGTCCTGCGACTAAACCCCTGGATATGTTTTTCTTTTCTTTTCGAAAATAGATAGAATAATCATTTTTCCACCGGTCAGGCGCAAAAAAAAAAAATATTTTTCGCTATTTTTCTTATTTTAACAAGCGATTTTCTAGACACCTACCATGTTTTTCATCCTG
>KB293048.1:397242-427822 GCA_000328365.1 Capitella teleta | reverse complement strand
TTGCATGCTTTTAAGAGGGCCTTGTTTCGAATTAGTTACTTATGAACGAGGATGTATCTTAAAAGATAAATACTCCTTTTGACTGACATAGTCTAGGCAATACGATTGCTGTGGGCTAATTTCTAGATACATCTATCTTGAGAGGTTTAAAATCTCGCTTTCTTCTCGCGTTCGATTTCAGACTGTGGTGCTGTGACGAAAATCCTATTAAAATTGTTAACAATGGGAGCTGTCGAGTGAGCTGATCTTTCAGCAGTTATCATAAAACGAAATCTAGGACTCATCTCATTTCCAGCTATTCTGCCCGAGCAGAAAATTCGAAATTTTAATTTGTCTTGAATATCATTCACAGTTGACCATATTTTAAACAGTCTGTCGATATATACATTGGCAGCATGTCCCCACACAAAATTTCCATAACATAAATGAGGATAAACAAATGAATTATAGACAGTGAGCAATGTGCGATGATGAAATTAATGCCTTAATTTACAAATGATACCGATGCCTCTCGCCACTTTCGATGAAACGTGATTTATGTGAAGGCGCCATTGAAGATGGGAATCGAAAAGGACGCCGAGGAAATTTGTGCTATGAGCAATTTCGACTGGGTGATTATTTAATAAAACGCTGTAAACTGCCATGTTACATTCAGAACGAGGCGTAAATGATACACCATGGGTTTTTTGTACATTCAGTGACAATCGGTTCAAATTCAACCATTTAACAACATACATTAAATTTTCATTTAGTTTGGTGATAACCTCAAACCAATTAAACCCACTACAAAAAAGAAGTGTCATCCGCATACATACTGTTTTGAGCGAGGGTACAACATACGGCAAATCATTTATGTACAATATTAACAATAATGGCCCCAAGATAGAGCCCTGTGGAACCCCACAGCTTACAGCACTATCTGAAGAAAAATTTCCATTCTATTCAACAAATTGCGCCCGGTCGGTTAGATAATTATTCATCCATCGACCTGGGAGGCCTCTTAAACCGTAGTGTTTGAGTTTTCTGAGCAGAATTTCATGATTTACAGTGTCAAAAGTCTTGGACAGATCGATGAATACACCCATCACATTATTACCAGCGTCGCAAACAGATGTTATGAGATCCACAACATGCAACAATGCCATCGAGGTAGAGTATCCCTTCCGAAAACCCAATTGCGATTGTGAGAGGATATTATGTAATTCAAGAAAGGATACAATTCTGTTGTAGATCGTCCTCTCGTACACTTTTGACAGACATGGCAAGACTGATATCGGTCTATAGTTAATAAGATTATTGACATTTCCTTTCTTAAAAATTAATACAACACGAGCACGTTTGAGTTCATTCGGTACAATTCCTTGACAAAAGGAGAGGTTCACAACAAAAGCAAGTGTTCTCACAAGATATCCACTTATCACCTTGACATCGATGGGGTCAAACCATCATGACCCGGACATAACCCCATTCTTCATTTGATTAATTACATTAAGCACTTCGTTACAAGACACATGATGCAAAAACGTAGACTCATTGACTCTAAGACCTAAGGAATCAAGAACAGACGCATCGTTCACAGTTGGTATTTGAGCCGCTAGTGTGGAACCGAGATTAACAAAAGATTCATTAAAGGCGTTCACGATAGCATTGCAGTCGGTTTCAGGTCGCCCATCGATTATGAACTCTTCACAACATTTCTTTGAGCTGTTTTTAGAACCGATCGCTTCCTTTATTGTGCACCAGGTTTTTTTTCATGTCACCTCGGTTTTCTTCAATGCGCGCATGGTAGTGATTTCGCTCAGCGAGATTAAGAACTCGTCGTAGAATACTTTTATAGCGCTTATATTGCTCTTCTAATAACAGAGTTCCGTGCTTATGATATCGCTTGTACATTTTGTTTTTTGTCTTTATGCAGTTACGTAAGCTAGCAGTCAGCCAAGAGTGATGTTTTTTATGCTGTTTTCTTCGGACTGTTTTGAGAGGGAAAGCATTATCAAATGAGCATTAGATTTTCAAGTACAAATTGGTAAAGGCAGCCTGCGCATCAGTTTCATTGTACAAATCAGTCCAGTCCAGAGTCTCAACACTAGAGCGAAATTCTTCTAGAGATGCATCATTAACAAATCTCTTTTTCTCTAATGTTCACATCGCGCCCTATTTGTTCAGAAGAAAAAACAGTAAACATCGGATAATGATCAGATACATCAGTATACAAGATATCATTGATACATTCATTTTCAAGAGAGGTAGAACAAAAAATACAATCAATCAAGACTATTTTTATATGCGCTTATTCGATCGAGTCGGCCTTGTTATTAACGGAGACATATAATTGGAAAGGATGCTATCTGAAAAATTGGCCGAATGTTTATCTTGCTGATCTAAAAGGTCGACATTAAAGTCACTCATTTAGAATACCCGTTTGTTTTCTGTTTTCAGCTTGGTGATAAAAGTATTTTTGTAAGAATCTGGAGGCCTATAAATTAGACCAACGATTATGTTTCTTTTTGACGTCAGATCATTGAGTTCAATAAAAAACATTCGTACGGCCGGGTCATTGAGTTCACAAAGCTCAGAGCGCTCACTGAAATTGACAGCTAGCGCTCTTTACAAAAAGCGACACGCCTCCGCCCCGCCTGGCTTTACGGTAACTGTGGAAGCTGTGGTACCCTTTTTTTTCAAAAAGATCTACAGTGCTCTCTCTATGCCATGTTTCAGTTATACCTAGCAAGGTAAAATCGAATTGTAAACAAAACAAGTACTGTTCTAGAGATCCAAAATTCTTGGGAATGCTACGTATGTTAACATGTAACATGGAGAAACTGTCCAATAACTTAGTATTCGTGCTAACGAGGTTCTTGAAGCTAACTTCAAGGTGGGTGATCTTCCGCTGCCTGCAATTTCATTAGATAATGATTCATTGGCCGTAGTAATGCTGTGTTATCTTTTTTCTTCTCCTTCTCATGGTTCAATAATTATACGGATCTGTTTTCTAATTATTATTTTTTAGCTGCATGCGGGGATATGCATTCAACTACAGAGCAATCAGGTGGATTAGAAATAAAGTTCCTGCTAAACAACCAAGTACGAGTGCATCAATGGAGGTTCAAAGACAGAAGAGTGGCTTCGTGTAGTGATTGATGACGATGAAATGGAGATAATTTTACATGAAACTCACTCAACGAAAAAAAGTATAATTGCATTTGAATAAGAAGATAGTTTACGCTTCCTCGTGTGCGCCTCTGTATATTATTTTATTCCTTTTTTCACAATCCACGTTTTATGCAACATGCACATATGTAATAGGTCATCTTGGGTGGGATAAAACATATGACAAGGTTCGAAGACGTTTCTGATTGCCAAATACGGTCACTCAGTTAGTGATTTGTCTCCAAGTACGACGTGTGTCAAAGGAATAGCCCACATGTCAAGTCAAAAAGAGCGGCAAAAAGAGGATAGGTGGATCGGCCCTTTCACCATCCTGTCAGTGACCAAAAGGAATCTGTACAAGCTGAAAAATATAGATCGAGAATTGAAGCAAGCAGTCAATCGAGCTAATATAAAGTTGTACTAATCGCAATAAACACAATTTCACGCCCTGTACAATAGTTATTGGCTCTAACCCAATGCAGCGGACTATCCATCCCATATAATATATGTATATTGTAGAGTTCAACTGGGACTACTAATCCTAATGGTAGGACTATATGCCCGAGGAATAGTAGTCTGCCGGACCACTATTCCTAGAAAATGAAGTCCTAGGACTGTACAAACCTGGACTTAGAGTCAAACGGACTACCTTTTCGATGGACTATAGAGACTGTTACACCGGGCGAAGGATGAAATGAGAACGGTTTGATTTGCTGGCCTGTGCGAAAGCATTTTTCTGGGCTCAATGCCTGTTCCTGTATGATATGATAACTGTGTCATATACGGACTACAGTTAGTGTTTTATGTACACTTTTTCCAATCCTTTCCTCTGCTTTTGTTTGGTTATAATTACATGTATCGGTTAAATGCCCATAAGAACTAATTTTTCCACATTTGTATACTTTTCGACATGCCGATCAATTCCAATGACAGGAGGGAGTTTCCTGCAAGAAAGATGTTGGGTCAGTCATTTCATGCTGAAAAAATCCATGGCTGTACTCTTGGAAATTGATATTTTTATAATTGATAAGTTATTATAGAGAAGGATCCAACTATAGGATCCATGAGAGAAGGTGAAATAGAAGGGTCAAGCGAATGCTGTATTTTTACATGGTCAAATAACTGACGCTAATTTTAATTTAATTATGTTTTGTTATTATAATGTAATAATAATTACGGAATTATATTACTGTATATGTATGTACGTACCAGAAAAAGGCACATTTGCGCTTTCTACCATCAATTTGAAGGTGATCAAACAGATTATATGATGTATAACATGATGCCACAAATGAATGCTTATGATTATCGGTTCGTGTCTTGTAATGTATTAAATTTCGTGACTAAGTATTTATAATAAGATTTTGTATATGCAGCATATTCCGAAATGATATGTTTTGTGACTGATCATAGCAGTTTTAGCCTGTATCAAAAGAAAATATCAATTCAAAGAATTGAGAAGCTGAAATTTAAAGCAAATTAGATTCCAGATCAAAGCCGTAATTTTATCTCTTCATAAATGCTGCACAATCCCTGTCCGTGCAGCTCTGCTCTCAGCAGAAACTTCCCTGACTTCTACAACAAAACCCGAATCAAACAATTTTCATTGTCGTATTCATGGGTTTTGAAGAAAAAAACATGCTTGCATACTTTCAATGACATCAATTTAGTTTATTGAAATGTTCATTCATATTTTTTCCTTCTGATGTATCGCTATTTTTGTAGATTTGTTAAGATTTTTTTCTTTTTCTAATTGGTGTTCTATTATGATTATAATATGCATATATTTTGCACCTTAATTATTTCGCGAAAACAAATGTTTACTTAAATATATTAACTAAACATAAACGTCACTTGGCATAAGTTCCTCGGGGTGAGATACTCGAATTAAGTGGCGCAGGTATAGTGTATCCCCTCATTACTTGAATTTAATTCAATTAACAATATGTTTTCTCCTCAGGAAAAAACCCCTGAAATCTCACCTGGCCACTCGCCAGCATTGAACACCGCATTGTGCGCCTCAAGGTATGAGCTGTTCTTAATGATATTTGAATTTGTAACAAAAATAACGCTCAACCAGCGTTTATAATTAGCTCACAGAGTGGAGGTCCGCATGCAGTGAGCGCTGCTCTGTCGGTGCAAAAGACGATGACCTTTCGTGAGGTATTACTACGGATTCGGACTCAATTAAGCTTTTGATCTCGGCTCAGGTCAGAATGCCTTTGCTTCAGTTTAGGGGACACGTTTCCGGGAAGCGAGATTGACATTGAAGCTGCCAAGAGTTTTGGGCCGAAATTATTGATGAACAGATTCCCTCTTGTTCCTTCGTAATTCCTAAATGTGAACTCCACTCCAATGCTATTAGACTCTCCATCTCAATACTTTCTCCAATTATGGTTAAGATGTTCTAGTAAATGACTCAGGGGCTTACATTATATGTTATATAATAACACCTTACATACGCCCTGTGGGGCAACTTCTACCATATCCAGATTAAAAGAAAAAATAGCTGGTATTAATAATTGATCTGAGTAATCACATAGAGATTTCTTTCCTTCGTTCTCTTTGTCCCGTTATGAAGGTTTCTTATAATTACAATCCAATCATGCAAACTAAGAACAACACTGACGCCTTCAACAACCTCATCGAACAGTGTATTTTTATGTATCCCGCGAGTTTTCCGTTTTGTGTATGTTGGGAGATTTTATTATTCCAAATGTAAACTGGTCTCATCCCCTTTTAAACGGTAATGGTGCTATAACGAATTTCACCCAGCTAATGTACTCTAATGCTCCGTCACAAGTGAATTTCATCCCTCCAAATGCTCATCGGCAATGTAATTGATCTTATATATCTTTTCAAACACTACTGATCTTATTTCTGTTGTAACGGGTTCCATGGAGGAATTCCCTTCTGACCATGCTGTACTTCACTTTGAAATGCATGTTGGTGGTGTGACCAATCGTATGCCCTCTCGTGTTGTATATAACTATAAATTGTGTGATTCCGAAGCTTTTATTAGGGAATTTCATTCATTATCTCCTGTTGATATGTTTTCACAATACTCTGATGCCAATGGAATATGGAATGTATGGTTTAATACAGTAACCTCAGCTATTGATCATAATGTACCCAATGTAACCATTTCTAACTCCAGAGAGCCCCCCTGGTTTGATAGCGAAGTTCGCCACTCTTTAAAATATGAAAAGACAGCAAAGAGACTTAACACTGAACAAGCGTCAATTTAAAGGCATTGCCTGTTATGTCGTGCGTTTGCATGTTTTTATTATTTATGTTACTGCATGCATGAAGTTTGAAAAAAAAAGACGTGCTGTTGAATCATTCGTCAAAAAGAACAAGAGCATCGCCTTTTTTGTTAAGATTAAGTCTTTCAAGCTGCCCTCAGGAGTGCCATACTTGTCGTTGCGAGACTGGCTGACTCAGGGAGCATGCATATTACGGTCACCGTTGCATGTCATGTATATTGCTCGGAGTGCAGAACAAAAACAGCATCTTATTTATGTCGACATGTTGCGTAGGTTGGTCTTTCAAGTTTTATCCAGATGATCAAAACATCTCAAAAGAAATGGCTGCATAAATTAGCTAAAGAAAGAGAATCCACGACGGATGACCCGTTTATGCACGCGCTGAAGATGACAAAAATTCTAGAACACCTTGCAGTCATACATAATTGCGATATAGAAAATTACAACCATGGGGAAGAGACGATCATACTCACCAGAATCCAGAAATCAGAAAGAAGTAACTATATAGTAATCAACCCTGACCCGACTTTATAATTATTCGATATGCACGGACCGAGCGGTGAAAGAATACGAGAGACTAGCAGGGACGAGATTAATTTAATTTTGGTATATTCAAGTTTCTATTTATTATATATTATCATATATTTTTATGCCTCATGTTGTCCTTATCCCAGGTGGAGATTACTACTGCTCCTGCTGCAACTACTTCTATGAATATAATATTTTCCTCATTGAAAGTGTGGCCAACAATGGTTGTATGATTCCATTCGTGATTTGTGTCTATACTCCCTGAGGGTCGTAAGGGTTGAGCCGTGTGCCACCAGTGCCCTCCTTCCCTTGCGGTCATGTGCCAGCCGCTGTGGCTCGTCCCATCTCATACCAGTCTATTCTTTGATGTTGCCTGTCCACTTCTTATTGGGCCTTCATCTCCTTCTCCCTTCATCGGTTGCTTGTAGGATTGTTGAGACCATTTGTTCTTGTGTTGTGACCGCGGATCATTTCAATACTATATTTCTGATTATTGCAATGAGCTCACCATGATTACATAATTATGCTATTTTTTGATGTTTGTCACTCTATTACGGTAATATTCACAGTTCTCGTGTGACTTCGTTTTTTTGAGAGGAAGCGTGAGAATTGTCTTCACAAAGAGAAACAACAAATTTCATTCTCTCTTAAGGCAAGATATAATTTTTTGCGATAGTTTGACTTCCTTGAAAAGTGGGGAAACGTTAAAACATCTTCTATAGATGAGAAGTAAAAGTCAACTCATCCGATAAATATATGTTTGACTGTAAAAGCCAGGACTCTGGCTGAGGACGCAGAAAGGGGGCCCTTGTTTAGGTGATGCATGAGTGAGATATGGGTGCCTGGACGTGGGTCAGTACAATCTCCTCATGTTTATTCTCTCTACAGCTTTTCGCCTACATATGCCAATAGAGGGCTGAATGTAGCAATTTTTTTTTCTCATTCAGAGTTCAATTGTTCTTGTCGTTTTGTTTTATAAATTTAGTATAGTTGGTGCATGAACCGAAGAAGGAATTGTGATAGTACATGTGGAGGATGACAGAGATTCCTTGGCGAGCAAGTCGGCCCTCTCACTATTCAGAAACACCCCCCCCCAAAAAAAAAAAACGAAAAAAAAAAAAGAAAAAAAAAAAAAAAACAACAACATGTTTTACGTTATAATTTCCAATCGCATGTAGTGATTAATCAGTGACAATTAAAAGAAAATGCTGTTGATCCTTAAATTTTAGTCAAACGCTCGATAAGTGACAGCACTTATGGATGCTTGTGATCTGGATATCAACATCCATTAAGTTCTAAAAGTCATTTCCTAAAATTTCGTTAGAATTCGCCTTTGTTTTTCGTCGAAAGGCATCAATTATGACTGCTCAGATGTTCTGAGCAGCCTGTAGGGATGTTAAAATGTGTTGCTTGAATATTGAGACCTATGGTTTGTAAATTTGTAAGTTTTTTTTCTTGTTTTTTGTTTTTCTTTTTTTTGTTTTGTTGTTTTTTTGAAGTGTCAGCGGCCGAATAACATTTGGTTTGTCCAGGTAAAATCTACTTACATCTCATCTCGGAAACGGCTATTTCTTCTGTAGCTCTATACATGTATTGGTGTTTGTTGTCGATTTAATCTAGGATTTTTCTCTTTCTTATCTCCTTTTTTAGTATCTCTCTCTTTATCTCTTTCAACACATGGTGGTATTTATTAGTTGCGGCCTATTAAAAATTGCGTGGCACGACATCTCGCAGCCAAGTGTGTTCTTTCTTTGGGAAGAGGCACCAGCTGCCGCGATACGGGCAACTAGGCGCCTTTGGGAGTTCTCCACACTTGTATGCCCTCCACTAGCTGCGCAAGCGGTGACCCCAGGTAAGAAACATTCATTTTTTTCCCACCAGGTATCACATTTCGACACTGTGAAATGTGCTTTGCTGATATGCACCCATAGAATCATGCTTGCGTCTTCTTTAATGACAAAGGGCATGATGGCTCATATCCAGAGTTCCAACAAAGAGAACACAAGAGCATTGTATTTTCTGAAGCAACAGTTATACTAACAGCCTGGCCTACATGGCCTACAAATCAGACATGTAGGCCAGGCTGTTAAGCTCAATTGTTGCCTCAGAACATAAAATGTATAGTGTGTATATCTATCTTGCCCTCTAGTTTACGGCTCTGCTGCGCTTTTCAGAACGGCCAAGGTCGCCCTTTCTTTCACGGATTAAGGAATTAATCCCCGCTGCTCCCACGTCAACTCGTCTGCGCCTCTCTTTTTTGATCTTTGCATGTGTGTCTACATTTCGGATATGATCACGATGTATCTCATATTCATCCACATTATCGCAAGACTCTTGTATGCTCCGCGGGGAGTTGAGTTTGTGTTGGTTTGATGGGTCCAGTGACCAGGGGAAGTATTGTAAAGTCAGGGGTACGGACGTTGTATTTAATCTAGACTATAAGATCTACTTTACTAATCTTTGACTCGCTGATTTCGATCCATTCAAATCTCATCAATAACGCAATTCGGGTTGCCACTCAAAATTATTCAAATTACTGCGATCCATTTTATCACAATGAATTTCTTTTTCTATTTCCCCCCCTTAATTTCTGTTTTTACCAAAATAAAAATTAAGACACTTTTGTTGGGAAGGAAATGAAATAAATTTTAGAAAATTAATTTGTTTCATCGTTAGAGGTGTAAAATTTATGGTTTAGAAGTTGCTTTGTAAGAGACCCGTCTTTGATGATGAATTTGATGAATTCCTTTGGGATGTCATCAAATAGAATGACAGCACAGAAGATGGATGATGCTTCAGATTTATAATGATTCCGATAGAAATGGAATCCTCCGAGAAATCTTCGAACGAACAATTGTTCTTCCTGTTGCGATGCTATCCGGATCTGATGATGCGTGCTTGTTATTTTCGTTTATTTCTCTACAATTATATTTGTTATAGCTCTACATGTATTATAATTTACTTTCATTGAATTCCACCTGATAAAAATTACTATGGTATAATACGGGTACGACTTTCATAACCTGCATGGTTTGTGCAACATATAATATGGGTGGGTTAAGTTACTTTGAACCACACTGTACATATGACAGAAGCATGAAGTTAAACATCATTAAAGTTTTCCTGAATTAAAGACTGATTACAGTTCAGTTCAAGTTAAGATACAATTGACAATCCAATAAAGTTAGATGTTCAAATATCTTATAAAAGCATGTAGGTTCAACGGAGAAGCAATATGATAGCAATATGATAGCAATAATTATATACCTTGTTATGAATATATTATCGTTGCGTCTTCCTGTCGCTTTATCTGCTTCGTCATTACATTATTGTGAGTAATCTATTAAGAATGCTACTCCATTTCCGGGATTGCAAACTCGTGTTTTGTTGCTTGTGGATATGCTGCAGCAGCTGAGGACTCATAATCGGATAAAGGGTTCGAAGTTGACCATAACGTATGGGACAAGGCAGTAGATATCGGTCATATTATTGGCATTTCACGAGAAAATGTGTCGGCAGTTCAGCAGACAGATTCGATCTCATCGCACCCAGATCTTCAAGTTGATAAATTGTGAGTGACAGAAATCACTTGTCTCTTTGAATTGACCACTGGTCACTATTGGTGCGATGTCAATTTACTGTCATTTGAATGTGCAATTCAACAAATGAAAAATTGAAGCAAACCGAGATGAATTGGAAAAATCGATTGCATACTTCATTATCTCTGCCTTGTCCTATGGCCAACGACGTTGGATCAATATGAGAGTCACTTTGGCAACCCAGAAAAATTAGGGATGAAACCATATAGATGAGATGAGATGAGATGAGATGAGATGAGATGAGATGAGATGAGATGAGATGAGATAAAATAAAAGATAAGATAACATAAGATAAGATAACATAAGATATCATAAGATAAACATTTAATGTTCGAAGGGATGTGTTTGACCAGAATAATTAATTGAAATGATTGACAAAGGGATGAAAGCTCTCTTTAAGCGAGCGATCCGAATTCTTGGAATCGACAGTCTTCTTCTAGATGAGAGCAGCTTGTAGTGGCGATTTATTGGATGGCCCCGATCTTGCATAATATTCTGTGCAAGTTTGATGGTTTTTTTTTTTTCTTTTTTTTTTTTTTTTTTCTTTTTTCAATGGTGGTTTTTCATTGTGTGGTGTTTAGATGAAGATCCACAAATGATATCACATTCTGATCTCTAAGAGCAATCAGTTCTTGCCTTGCATAAGCTTTTCATTCCATATTTGCCATTACAATGAGATGATGAGTATGATGACTTGTCGACTTGTCGCCCGTGCGCAGCGCCAGAACATAATCCAGGGACGAATTTAGAATCCAAATGTTCTTTGATGGAAGAGGAATACACATTTTATAGTTTCCACTTCCAGAGTTCCAATCTGACGTGATAAATTCACAATTTTATCCAAAACTAAGAAGAGAAATTTGAAATTGCGTCCTTCTCTTTTCGTCACCATGGAAACACCTTGTCTTGCAATGTTAGATAAGAACATATCGTCTAATGGAAGGAAGAAACAGGAGTTCATCATGATACAGTTCTGTAAATGAATACAGATAATATATGCAGACATACAATGTAATGGTTAGCCAAGAAGGAAATATAATAGTATTGAATGAGTGAAAATACTTTCCGTGTGTTAAGTATTTCTTTCTTCTAGAGCTCACCTCATATCCATCTTCCCTTCACATTCTTTTCGTTCTAAATTAACCTTGGTGCTGGTACTAGGAATTTGATATGAAATACCATGTCTATCAATAAATTAAATTTAAACCAGCCAAATGGATGGAAGGCGATGAGCAGTAATAAACCAACTTTTATTTATTATACTGTCGTTATAAGAGTTAGTCGGTAGACTGAGGTCCAAGAGTGGTGATTGCAGCTCTACCTCAGTGAATGTCACCAGTCGAATAAATGCAGCACAATAATAAATCATTTCACAAAATCTATTATGTCACATGCACAACTAAAATTCAGTTCTGGTGTTAAAGAAATGAAAAAGGCACGAGTCATAAGGGAAGACATGGAATGATTATTCAGATCATCAGGCGATAATCTCGCACCTTATCCGACATTTCTGATTCAGTGGACACGATCGTTTCAACCTCACGTCAATGTCTGCTAGCCATGTTAGTCAGATGCAACATCTGATAAGCCCCGTGGCGATAATGAAACCAGGTTGACCATAGCATGGATATATTCGAGCAAATTTAGGACGCGATTATTTAGTGTTGTTGCAGACAACGACAGCAAATTGCTCTTCTTGAAACATTCGCAATGAGTCATGCTCTGAATGAACAGGATGACAATTGTCTCCTCAGGGGGCCTTTCGTTATTTGCATGCAGACTTCACCACTGTCCTTAATGCAAACGAAGGCGTCGTCGCAATCCGAGGTTATTCCATCCCTGCTCATAATAATATGTCCTACATAAGCTCGAGTTCTTTTAATGTTTAACATGAACCAGATCGATGCAATATATAATGAAGATTAATAACTTACATTGGTCCTCCTCAACGACAGAAGTCTTTGTGATATAACGGGCCAATAAACACATTGTAATCGAAGCAGATGAATCACTCGACTTTATCGGTTTTACCCTTTTGTAAATGAATGTATCACACAACATGCAATAGACTTACCCTGAACATCGCCATGTTGCAATGACAACGATATTTCTGCCTGATTATTTTGAGAAATGCATTGTTTATACTTCAGACCGCATTAAGTGACGCGTCGGTCACTCTATCACCATACAGGAATTCATTCCACAGGGAAGCAAAGTGAGAAGCAAATCAGCTGTGGGCTGGATTCCCTCACTAATCACACTGTCATTTTGCTGTGCTGCATGATTACAATTCAGTCAACTATTCAAGATGCACACTTTAGCACAGGCATATATTCTTCAATTTTAAATCGAATCATCCAATACAACCCTCTACGGTGACCGGGATAGGACATGCAGAAAATATATTTTATCTCGTGCGCACGAGATAGTATCATATCATTGCGCGAGAGGTTAATTTTAGCTGCGTGTCAGAACAGCGCGATATCATTCAGTACCAGCATCAGCAGGGCTGCCGAAGGGTGTGAATGCTTTGCTCCTTTATTCCCAAATTATGATTGTTGATAATTATGTAAAATTAGTATATTAATCTACTCTATTAGTGGAATATTACATGCATGGATAATTACAGCGTGAATGACGTGAGGCGGTAAATGATGTTGACGGATATACATTCCTTTGTTGTTTCCCAATGGGTGTAGCGAGCGTGTAATTTTGCATATGCATATACATTGTAGATGCATATGCAAAATTATATGTTAAGTGATGTACGAATAATTAATTGGTCTCAGGTGTTTATACAGAGCCAAAGGTTTCTGACATGAGCTTGAAATGAAAGGCGAGATGTCCCTGCTTCCGATGAGGAATCTAAAGAGGTCTCCCATCCTTGTTGGTGGTGTTCTTCTGTAATATATTAAATTCATTGTAGAAGAGGAATATGGCACAGGTTATACCTTCCAGTTCGCAGACAAACTCCTTCCAATTTGTAAGGGCCTCTGCCTGAATAGTTTGGAGATTTGACCCAACCGGTGCTAGCTTGCCAGGCATCTCAAACAAATCCAAAATACACTTGGCGGTAAGCGCATCGCTCGTTCCTTGAAAGACTCCCCTGAAGGCCTCAGGGTAGGCTCGGATAGCTTCGAGGACGCCAAGCGTGCTCAGGCCTTGGCATAATCTGAAAAGCCTTTGAATTATATAAAGCCAGGGTGCGGGGATAAAATCAATTCATGTCAATCAGTATATATGTAGATATATTATATGTGAGTGATGTGACGCATACTAGTAGATATGGGAGGACGAGCATCACTAATGGAAGTTACATCACTGTGATGTAGTGGAAGACGATTCAAACGGAATGCCGAATATGACGTGTTATACTTCGATCATAAAAACTATAATAAAAATCACGAGTGTTCAGCGCCGAGCTAATCTGTACACCTATCGGTCAGCACTCAGCGGCAACATTGAGATTTACATCAATTATTGTTCTGTGAACCATGACCCGCTCGCTACACCCATTGGGAAACAACAAAGGAACGTATCCGTCAACATCATTTACTGTTCTCACGGTCATTCACCCTGTAGTTATCCATGCATGTAATATTCCACTAATAGAGTAGATTGGGAATAAAGGAGCAAAGCATTCAACCCTTCGGCAGCCCTGCTGATGCTTGTACTGAATGATATATATATATATATGTACTATTTATTGCGTAAATTCTTGATTTACAATACTTTTAATGGAAAAAAAGAAAAGAAAATGAAGTGTGAAAGGAAGAAGAAAGTGAAACCGTCACGCGAGACAAAAGGGAAAGGAAAAAAAAGTCACAAATAGTCATTGCTACAAAACATGTGTTTGAGAAGATCGATAGCTTCTGTCGGGTTTATTGGCGATATCAAGCTACCTTCTCTAATTTTCATTAATTTTATAACTGAGCTGGCACAGCAGAGACTCTCCTGATCTGTGGTCGCCTCACAAAATTCAGACAATCTTTTTCGTATCGCGCTGTTCTGACACGCTGCTGAAATTAACACGCGCACAACGAATGCTCTTTTGCGGGGAAATTATATATTTTGTAGATAAAGAATAAAAAAACTCCAGTTTTTAACTCGTGGCCTCGAGATCGTTAACTAGTGGGAACGAGTAAGCTAACTCGCTAACTCCCACTATATGGCTATGTCGTGCGCACGATTTACGATGTCGTGCGCACAAGATAGCATCTCGTGCGCACGAGATATTTTTTTCTTTTTTCTGCATGTCCTATCCCGGCCACCGTACGACAACCGTAATGCTCAGCTATTCTTCTCTGGTAGTCTTTTTTCTTTATAAAATAAAATTGAGCACGCTTTGGTCGTGCATCAATGTTCTATGCCTTTTTAACGTTTGCGCTTTTACTGTGTTTCGTTATATACATTTATACATGTTCATATACTTATCTATTTAATCAAGAAAAATCACGACCAAGACCACGAATGGGAAGCTTAAAGAGGATCTATGATTGTTTTGAACTAGTAACGGAGGATAGAGGATGCGTCCTCTATCATCCGTGGGCTAGTTCCTAGATACATCGAATTTGAGAGGCCAAAAATGATCTCTCTTCACTCCAAAAAGCCCATAGAATCGATCTAAAAAGGTTCAGAAATGTCCTGCAGGTGACGAATTTAGCTCAAATGGAAACTTCCCTTTCAGCTGATTAATTATTGTCTGCATAAAATTAACCCGCATCTCACAGATTGCAGCGCTCTCCAAAACTACGTAGCGTTAGAAGAGAACCGCATACATAGTGAATGCTGTGCATGATAGCAAAGGCTGATCAAACGAACCTGCTCTCCCCTGACATGACACTTCTGCTCCTGTGAACACAAAGCAAACGGGTTGAAAGTAACCACCTTCTGTAGAAAGGAGCTCGTTTGAACAAATATGACATGCATTTACCATGTGATGAGACTACTTGTTAAAGACATCAGGTGATGCAAACCACTTGCTTTTATTGGAAAATGGCATAAGAAAATATCAGATTGAATGATTGAATGTATGACTACCAAATACAAAACTTATCTACCCACCGAGCATTCGAGCATTCATCAGCAGACGAACTATAGCGCCCACAATGTACAGATCTATTTTCATATATTTATGGGTATATATACTGCCAGAAATATAAAAGCATTTATCGCTTTGCTGGATGGTAGGCGAAGTATGCCAATAAGATATGCAATGACTTATATCCTGATATTGGCGTGAAGGGAGTCCAGTGGTTACATTTAAGAAATGTTGATGGCCCAGCTCTCTTTATGACCAAAGTTAAAAAAATTATCGTGTCTTCAATTTACTCTCTTCCTGTTTTCAGTAATCCTATAGAAATTGCGCTGAGCCCCAGAAGGTGCGTACAAATAGGCCAACACACTTGCAATCACCTTCAAACTGCGTACAAATAGGCCATAGCACGTTCAGTCTTGCAGAGACGCCAAATAGGAGGCGAAGGAGAGCAACGAAAGGATTTGTAATTGAGAGAAACTGCATCAGAGAAGGGAGATAGAAAGGAACCTTGGAGCCATATTTCATGCGCTCATTTCAACGATTTGTATTTATGTGTTTCTTGATGAGAAAGTGGACTGTGTCGTTTGCGGCCAACTCCTCAGATGATTGATCACGTGACTCACTTTGTCTCCCGCGAAGTACTTGATTTACTAACTGGGGAAAAGGTACAAAGTTTAGGTTCCGTGACTTAGGCCATGCATGAAGCAGATAATTACTGCCAACAGCCATTCAGCTCGGTTGCCGCATGGCATACATAACGTTTTCAATTGCATATACTTTCAATGAAACTTTACCAAGGTGGATAATCCGACGATCCACAAACCGTATTTTTTTGAGAAACAAGACCCTCGAATCAAGCTTGTAGCAAATAAATTCTGCACAGTGTAGAGCAAATATAGGTTGAATTTTGTGATTAATGATTGAACCATGCCTTTTGTGTAGAGTTATGACTTATGCATTTCAATTTAGAGCCATAGACACAAGACGAGTTGATATATACATATCTTAATTCATACTCAAATAAAGTGATGTACAATGAACAGAAAGAAAAAAATAAATAATAAAAAATTCAACCTGTGTCATATCAACCTGTCGCGTTGATGACAACGCGACATGTCAATGCAATAGCATTGGCGTGTGTCGCATAGATATTGCCTCTTGGCTAACAATGAAGCAGTTTGCAATGAAAATACGAAGTCCTTATACATGTAACTGAGTTAGCTAATTAGCTGGGAGTGTGATATTATAGGCGATCGAATCAAACTACTGAAACTTTATATTTGCGTCACTATCGCGAAATCGACAAAATATAAATGCAAACATCCGACCATTTGTCGGTTCCTCTCAATGGTAATGGAATGTAATCAATCCTAATATTAAGTATATGCTTATTTTATATCCAGGTTGCGGGTTGAGGAGAAATCTAGATAAATAGGGCATCAGTGAATTTTGCCGAGATTTTATCTAGATCACATGTAGATCACTTATTTTTTTTTATGAATCTATATAATTGTGGTGCAGCTATCTAGTCCTCTTATATAGCAATATCGCCAGCGTGCAGTGAGTGGATTGCCATATTTTCTGGATTCTCAATAGCCGGACGCGCTGTGTCATATAAAGTGTGATTGAGTGAAAATCTTTGAGATCGTACTGCACTTGCAAAAGTTGTGCTTATTGACCTTCACAGCTGTACGTGCCCCAGTATCCCTTCTTTAAAGCACAGACTGACACAGCAGCGAGCTTTCCTTTTTTTAATGTTGACCATCTCAATCCAAATGCATTTTTTGAACTTGGATTCACCCGCCGATAGTGTGATGGAAACATCATAGGAAACTATCCATATCATGCCAATTAATTTGTATTTGATCATTCATGTCATATATTCCTATGGCAAATTGTTGAAATCTGATTAACTTCATGTGGGATTGTTCATCGAGTCATCTACATGCACGGGGTGCAGTTCATTCTGATGAGCAGAATTAGTTTCGACTCAAAAACAAGAACACCTTGTTGTCTACCATAAAAATAGAGAAAGCAAAAAATGCGCTTTTGGTGGCTGTAGTACCTGCCTCGAACATTTTTTTTTTCGAACGGCCTCACTTCTACATCAAAACTCTTTTCAATCTTCTTTGTATAATATGAAACTGAAACTCTTCTTCTATACGCTCTTTATGGTATTTTTTATGATCTTCTCTTTTGTACAGGTAAATGCTCATACATTGTATTCTGACTTTGGAATCTCGTCAGTTGGATAACTGTGGTTTCAGATTGCGTTTTGCAAAGAGATCCATTCGAAATATCCACAAAGATAATAATGCAGTTCTCAATTATAGTTTACAGCACATCTGGATTATGCAAAGGGTGTTTTTCTCTCACCTTCATTGTTGCTTATGCACAATGAGTGTTGCTGGATCTCAGACACCAAGACATTTCAGGAAGTACTACTATGACTTCCGCGTTCAATTAAGCCAGATCTAGATTGAGTGCAAATTTGCTTCATTTAAAAGCCTAGGTTTATCGATAAGAGTGTAGTTGCCTATGGAATTGATTCACTAATTATTTCTATTTCGACGTCTCTTCTTATCACAGGACAACTATTTTGACTGGGTGACAATTTAGCTTTAAACAAACTGATAATGACCATTAACGGCACTGCAGTTCATCCTATGCTATGCACTCTAACGTTGTTTGCCCACGTGTAGAAACCTGTAAATTATAAAATTACAATCTTGTAGTATAATTGTTTTCTGACCATTTTTGCATCAGACTTGAGTCTCTAGGGTTCATCAGTCGCCGAATAATGCGTCTATTGGGTGTTCCTGCTCAGCTTTGAAGCTATGAGATAAATATATTCATTTCTCAGCATGGAGTATTGTATCTTGTTAGACCGTCGTGTTCGACGATGAGCATTTGTATCTGTAGCTTGGTGTTACTCTATTTATTATCATGACCATGAAGTCTAGGACCACGATGAAGTAAAAAAAAAATTGTCTCGGAACTCGGCCTTGGCTTTGGGGGCTCTGGGCCTTTCTCCTCTCACATTGAATGCTGATTGTGAATCATCTGGAGTCCACGAATTCTTGGCATGTGGAGAATATGCAACCAAAAAGATGAAAGATTTAAAAGCGTTCATCTTCTCCAAACTTTTGCATACCAGCAAACCTTCAAACCAAATAGCCTCATCATTTATAAATACAAGAAAGCAAGATGAAGCAAGCAGTGGATAAAGATTTAGTTGTGGTGTCAGAGGTGGAAGAGGAGGGAGCAGAAGATGAGTGTTGTGTATGTAAGAAGGGACAGCCGGTGAAATTGAGGTCAGATCCGGGATTGGGCAAAGGGCTATTACTGTAGGCACCGGTGCATGCTGCCTTTTGTGGCGAATATAGTGTCCTTCCTGCGCAAGATAAAAAATTTTAATGTACATGCTGCGCTGTGCATTTGATATTTAATGCACCTAATGTCACACGTGAGCTTTGAATCTCTCCGTTTTATTAATAATATATTTGATTAGTTTGAATGGAAAATATAATGAAAAAACTGTTCATCATAAGAAAATTTCGTTTTAAATTTTGAGATCGTGATAATTATTTGGCTTCCCTTACCATATTTTACTTCGTTTTACCGCGTTCACTAAGGCAGGGGTCAATGTCCGCCGTCTGATTGCAACCGTTTGGCAAGACAATGACCTTTGCAGCAGTGATTGATCACGTGAACCTATCCCTCAGTTGCATTTATTCTTGCTTCGTTGTGATCGCTCTCATTAACAGAATCTCAAAATACCGCCGATCGCATGCATGACAAGTGAACCTCTGTAGATCAAGAGTCTTGATGAGGTCAGGGGTCATGATAGAGGGGATTGCCCTCTTGTGTTGCTTCAGAGAAAAATGCCCAGTCTTCCTTCTGCACTCAGAACGAAATCGGTTCACGAGATGCGTGGCAGCAATTTGTTTTGCCAACGATTCTAATTAGTGTGTGTCACTGTAAAGGAGACCGGAGGCAGGGCGGTTATCTAAACTGAAGGCTGTCTATCATTGACCTGAAGCTCCTATCTTGTGGCCTTGAATGTCTGATTGAACCATGCATCTTATGCTTTTTAGAGTCGGGTAATCACAAAAGTCGGTTAATGCTTTGATTAATAGTTCTCCTGAATTTCTCTCTCGCTCATACCTAATCATATCACATGGAAAATAATAATTGGCATGATTTTGTTCACCTATCTTATAATCGCACCATGTATCAAAATATTGTTGACTGTTTTATTCAACCAAGGATACAATCAAGTCTTTCAAAGTATCGAAGTAATTTATAAAGAAAGAACAGAAATGGAATAGTTATCATGAATGAATATCAAGAATACTTACTTTTACAGTCGGATCACAATTGACAAAAGCGATGATCCAAGTGAGCAAGAAGACCATTGCATACATAAATGTTTCGGGTGGAAACAAAGAGGGATAAGTAGGTTCCATTCTGATGTCACTTCGCCCAACAAGGAAGCCCATACTTGACCACCATCTCAATCAATAGTTCGTACAGGGCTTAGATAGTGCAGCCAACATACGTGCACACCTGGATATTGGTTTGCTTGTTTTGCTCTCTTTGCTGTCAATCACATAGCGAAATGATTATTGCCCCAGGAGAATGCACACTGACACTGCATCCTTATGCCTTATTGTGGTCATGATTCTATTTACCAAGATTAAATAGCTCCTTGATACCAACTGTAGTTCTATATTTATATGTATCACGCAAAGTGGTTGATCGCATTGGTTGATAACAGAAATACTTTTATTTTATTATATAATAAAAAAAAAAAAAAAAAAAAAAAAAAAATTCTGTCTGATTTCCAAACGATATTTTCTCGATGTGTTTCATCGCACATATTCGTAATTGTGACATAATCTAATGAGTTAAACATGAGCTCAATAAAAGACGCTGCTGCCCATCGCTCGGGGCAGTTGTGACTCAATCATCGTGTTGTGGGTTATGTCTCCTGTTCAAGTGAAATGATGAAAATTTTTGAGAATGGAGCATGTTTTGACACTGTTTTAAGGCCTCTGATTGAGTGATATTCAGCAATTTGGAAAAAAAAAAAAAAAAAAAAAATTGTATGGTTCATAGAATAAAGTTTTATCATGAACTGTTCTCCTCGCTTTAGGCAGATCGCAGAGCATGCTAGTCATCCCAGGGTGAACCTCGGCAGAGATTGCAAACGGATGGTGGTTTAACTGGTTTTGTTCCCTGTCGCATAGGCAATGATGCTGGCCAAACCCTCGCAAAGACCGGTTTCCCAACATATAGTCCATCATGTTTGTACGCCACTAAGTGATGTCCATAGGAGTGCGTTCTCCGGTGGCACAAGGCGCCCACGTGCAAGACCTCCCATGCTGTACTCGTTAATGCTTTTGTATTCATCTCACTCGTCGCTGATTTACGAAACGGCCGCCCTCCACAGGGATGAATGGAGTAGAATTTCTCGGACGCTAATAATAAAAGGACACAAGCACTATCCAAAATATTATATCTTGAATACGTCAATTAACCTAATTTATCTACTAAAACACGTTAATGCCTTGAGAATTCAATTAATAGTTCGTTGACTTTCTGTCATTTCTGTGTTATATGATTGAATTTCTTTGATCCCATGACAATTTTATTTTTTTATTTTTTTATTTTATTTTTTATTTTTTTTTTGAATTGATTTTGAGATGAAAACATCCGCTCTGGCATTTACAACTGTCGGTTGTAAATTTTCATTCGAAACGATATAAGACATTGTATTAAGCCTCAAACAAACAATGTCATAATTCAGCGCTGCTCGAGACTTTTAAATTATAGGCCTCGATAATTAAGAAGGACTTTCTTATATTATTTGTGCGCACTTTATGTACAGTGTTCTGGTTTATGATTATTCACTACTATCACAAGTGCGGGCTGAAATCTAGTTGGCAATGTCGGGGTTCATGCACAGGCCTTCGGTTCTCTTCAACTGTTTTCTTTCTTTTCGATTCTTTTATTGATGAATTTTATTTTAATTTATTTATTTTTTCTTCAAAATGACAGACCAGACGACCGCCTCGTCTGCCTCATGCCGAGCTACGGCCATGGTTTACAACAGCTGTACATATAAAGCCCGCTCTCCGTCTACAGCAGGGATTTCCCAGAAACACCCGACGAACCCCGAACCTTACCGAATCATAGAGCGTGTGGCGAACACTGGTGGGTTAATCGGGATATCCTTGTGGTAAAACAGCCTCCCGCAAGTAACTATCATCCAACGATGCGTCAAAGTGTCATCATCTTATTATAGAAGACTGTAGACACGCCTGCTTTCCTTAACATCGTTATAGCCACATATTCACTCTTAATGACGCGAGGCGGGGGGGCATAATTAAAGGCCAAAATATGGGTATGCCTGTACATAGAGAAAGACCAAGTTTTGTTAAATTGACGCCATAAATTGATCGACCACCGGCGTATAGCGAGAATCTCCAGAAAGAGGACAAACAAATTTTCTGTGGACGTAATAATTATGCTAATTCCCATATTTGATCAAAACCTCAAAGGGGCTGTTGGCCTCGATAAAGTGCAAGGAAGCAAGGGATCATAAAGGCAACGTTCGCACGATGACTCTTCAGTGAATATAATTACATGTATATACGCTTTCGCGTTTCCATAAACAGCCCCAGGCCATTGCGTATGATCATGCCATGCTATGATGATTTCATGATCAAAACAAAATGCAGAATTCAAAAACATCATTATGACCCGATCAATCACCTTAGATATCACACTGGGCCGGAGCATAAGATCTAGATCCGTTTTTAAACTATTGATAGCTGTATGCCATTTCCATCTCTTTGAAAAATATCGATGCGTGTTAACGATAAGGCAAAAGAAAATGGCTGAAAACAAAACAAAAACAAAAACAAAAAAAACCCGAAAACCTAATGTTATACTTGAGGATGACTGTATTCAATTCAATATAACGCGTATATATATTTCTATCCGTCATATTATGGCATGTGAATACAGTATTTGAATATATTTGTCTCTCATCGAATACTCATAGTACTATATTACCCCTTTGATTGTGACCCTTCTATTCTAAGGAAAAACGAGATAAAATAATCAAACAGACCACTATATGTGACTATTGAAAGAACACCTTGTATTCAACCACCATGCTCTGATTCTTTTTTTTTTTTTTTTTTTTTGTACTTATATACCCACTCGATTCATAATCACTCGGAGTTTGCGAGAAGCCCCAGGAGGTGTATGCGCGTGTGTAAGATGAGCCTGCAACGAGTTGGGTTGTCTTCATTCAGGAAATAAAAGTGAGAGTAACGCTGAGACGGCAAAGGTGTTGCTGAGTGCTGAGTGCGTATCTTCCCGTCTTTTTTCTGCCACCAAACATGAGGCGGCGAACAGAACAAAAAGGTTTGCTATTAAGATAAATTGCAAGCAAGGAAGAGGGCAGATCCGATAGTAGCCACAAGGCTATCCATTTTTTCTCTCAATGATTTGTATTTATGTGTTTTTTGATGAGAGAGTAGACGTTGGCTGCCCGACGGTCACGTGATAGATTCACTGAGAATCCCATAATATGATGTCCTGTGTGCTGACATGAATCGCGAAATTCTGTGGTCACGGATTCACTAAGATATAATTATTCTGCAGAACTAAACAATGAATTGTACGTGTCATCTTCGACCACCATGGGAAACGTCGCATCTGTTTTCAGCCAACTAGTGAGTGCTGCTTAGAGGAAGAGACGTGGAGCATTTGGGCAGCAAATATCTTACTTCATACCGGTTCAATAGCATACGGTACAAAATAGAAAACATTGAGTACTGTGCTATCTGTGTCTTTTGTTTTGGAGGGGAACACAGCTTCGGCAATCAGCCTTTACCCAGGGTTGAAAAGTGTCCATGTTCTGTGAATAGACTTATGAATCAGTACAGAACCACGATGTATATTATAGAAACACATGTGAAACAAGACGCAAAAATATCCGTGCGAGTTGCAATCGTACGCTTTCGTTGATGGTATGAGTTGATCAACCTGAGCAACAGGAACATCTGATTGGTCCACTGACAAATGCTGAGGTATAATAAGTAATGTGTACTGCATGTGGGTGTATGTCCATGACAATACCTTACATACTCCCCCGCTGTTCTTCCAATGATATTCCATTATTCTCTTCGCTCGTCTTACATAATTGCTTCCATCTCGGGTGAAACATCGCACCGATGCTTTTGGTGGACCAGATAATGGGCCTGAAATTTCCAGATAGATAGATAGATAATTTTATTGCAGGACAGCATAATGGTGCATACAATAATGAAAGGAAGGTTAAACAAAATTTCTGATGAATCCAAAACAAATGTTCGTCATAATTGTAGTTGGTTCGGTTAGAAAAAAAAAGTTAGAAAAATTATAGTTCACATTGGGGTTATTTCAGCGTACATCTTCGGACATCTTCGGTCATGTTTCGGGACATCTTGAGATGATGTGGGTCTCATCTTGGATTTCTCCACACTGACACAATCTTTCTTCTCTATCTGCCTTTTGCAATTGCGAGATTGTGCGATGAAAGGCGGAATTTCGTTGCGGCAATTCTTTCCTGTTCTTACAAGGCTGGGTCTGTGTACATCGCATGTAACGTCAGGTCGGGTTGATTTCCACTTAGGTTCGATACTTTAAAAGAGTCTTGAGTTTAGATTAAAAAGAGCTGGTACACTGAATTAATGGACCTTAGGTAGATCGTTCCACTTTTTAAAACCAGGATAAAACAAGTATTAAAACAAATTGGTGCAAGTATAAAAGCGTGATTGGCAGAGCGGAGTCATGGTGATGTATATCATTTATTCGAGAAAAGAACTATCACATTTTAATGGCGATAAACAATGGACCATAAGTTACAGAACGAACAAAAACTAAGAAGCAGTACGATCTAAGTCAGCAGTACGATCGAAATAAATATCTTTTAACAAACCATGTACAGTGGCCAAATTGAGATAACTTTGTTCTTCGTATAATATCATCAGCAGATATGTCTATATTCTAGTGCTTGCATTCTCGCCAATATATACACCAAGATGCTTCCAATATTTCATAACCTCAACAACGTTATTATCCAAGTAAATGTTTACATTTGAATTACAATAAGAATGCGCTTTTGGATGGGGTGGTACAAAGCATCATATTCCGGGGCAAAATTGTCACAAATGGCAATCATTTTTTGAGCCGCTCCATGACTTGGGGCAATAATAAAGTGAGATTATATCGGCATATAGTGTATACATGGCGATGAAGTCACGATGGTAAATTGGATGGTCACGTATTAATTAGAGCAAACTAAATATACGTTCAACTTGAAAAACGCCATATAATAAGATTCTGTGAAACTCTTAGTGCCACAACAATGACAACATAAAAGTACTTTAGAAAACATGACATTGCACTTCTCCATCTTTGCTGACAGGATCTATTCAGTATAATAACCAACATCAACTCATTCAGCATGTATACCAATATGACACCGTGGAATTTCAGACAAAACTTAGGTCAAAATTGAACTCCCGATTCAAGTAGAATACACTGTAAGAATATTGCAGATGACCCCTTCAATCTGCAATGCTAAAATGAAGCATTTATGGTGACTAAAATGATATGGGGAAACACTGCGTACAACTTAACACGGTTTCTTTGTTGTTTAATAGCAATGCTTTATCAATCAACGTCACTCTGGTGTTGGAAAAAATTGCTGCAAAGTCTCATTTTGTCAGCGATTCCAATCTGGTGCTTCGAAAAGGAATAAGTCCTTAAGGCAAAATGGTCATTAGATGGATGCAAAGGCGGCTCATCTTTGAACATCTCCCTGACACACCAAATACCATGCGTCCATAATTATTGGCAGAACCTCCACCCCACAAAGTCGTGTGTACAGATAGCAATGTTATTCCTTCATTCGATGCTCAGACTATACCCATTCCATAGTGAATACCTTCAATTTATTCCTGAGGGACGACATCAGAGGAAGTGACTGCACAGAAGATGAACGATGCTGCTCCCGTTCGTATGATTCCAACGAGCGTGGATCCCTCAGAGAAATGCTCATCCGGATTTTACATCTCTCATTTTATAACAGAGATGCCATTGTATCTAAGCTTACATTTTACCGCTTGCAGTAAACACACTGTACCACAGATATGCAGATAAGCGTCTTATAATACACCAGATAGGGCATCACTCCTGAGAAGCATGCGTCTCGTTTGTCGTCAACGTCTTGGTTGTTGGTTCTGTTTCATTCATAACAATTTAACAAAAGTGGCCTGGTTTAATATAATATTTATATAGTTATATATAGTTTGTATTTGATATCAAATAAAATTATATGCCTTTTTTTCGTGTCCCACTCTCTACAACTACACTATTAGTCTATGACATCTAGATAAGTATAACCAACGATAATATTGCAGTAATTACCATGGCAACATTCAATTTTTCGCTATATTGCTTATGTGCTCTAAACACTCCGAAATTAGGCAAACAAGAAATATTTCATGAATCATGTTACACAGCTGCTGCCAGGCTTCGAGGAACCCACATGTTTGGTACAGAAGACGTATTTTCTTTCGTATAATCGTTGCCTTAGAAATAAAATGATCATCGAAAACCATCAAAAGCTCTAAAATGACACGAAACAAAGTATATGCTCAAACTGATAAGCTAAGTTGAAGTTGAAGAAGAAGCAGACGATCGTTGGGAATGTCTCAGCACGGATCCGGCGATACACAGCACATGAAACGCAGGATTCTTGCCTCAATCCCTACTGCAGAAATTACCCCCTTACGGAATTGTAAAACACACAAATATATGAAAGGATTGGGTTTACCTAATTATTATGGTATTCATAAAGAGGCGCCTTTCTTTAGCAGGTAGTAGCTCCGCTTCAAAGGTGCAACAATAAGAGGCCAATGGTCTACCGGGAGGCTTTCATTTCCCGTTGCAGCATTTCAATCGATCGAAGTTGATCGATATGTTTCTTGCAAATAGACTTAGTAGGGCTACCATCTTCTGAGTGCCGAACTAAATATACAGGGTAGTGCATGATTATTCCAAAGATCTGTGCTGCCCTATCACGATCCCCACCTTTATGCACTCATCTCTTGGCTACGTCCCTTGATGCATTCATTGAATGTCAATTGCAACACGGATGTCACTCATAAAATCGTGAAATTAGCCATTGTGAAATCGACAGTGAAGCATAGAAATAGACAACCAAATTGCTCATTGTGCACATGTACAGTATTCGGTCTTGCAGCATAATAAATCTCACCTTTTCATTCGGTGTTGCACTCACATAATATATTAGCAACATATTACGTAGTCATTGTGACACGGAATATTGAACACAGGCGTCGATGTTTTTCGACTAATTATGAACGATTAAGGCAAGTATTATGCGTTGTGATTCTACTGTTCCTCAAATCAGATCAGGTGATTGATTATAGCTGGGCTGAGGATCAATAGAACCCTCTTGTTTCTTTTCTGAAATGGAATGAGGACATAATTGTTGGCATCGTTTTGGCAGATTGGTGCTTTTTTTCTGCGGAAGATCTGCATCGTAAATTACTCATTGGGATTTGGGATCAAATATTTCACTGATCTCGATGACATGGGTGTTGTGCATATATATTGTAGTATCGTATAAGCAAGGTTTGCTTTGGGCTATACTTCCAATCCATGCTTCGTCTGAGGAAGACGACCAGAGGCAAAGTAGCTATTTGAGTTAAGACAAGATTGTCTGCAAAGACAATTGCTTTGAGCCTCTATTTTGAGACCCTCTATTTTGATACACTCTATTTTGATAGACATGCATTGGAAATAATAGCTACAGTACGTTGTCCTTCCTCGGTGTCCGGGGTGCACCCACGTAATCCACGACTTCACTCTCTTGATTCATTTCTCAGGGGTTGCATCTTACAATGACAGCTCAGACGATGAAACAGCCACACTTTTTTTTGTGAAATTCAAAGTGACAGTCAAGATGGCGGCCAATTAGGATCCCTATTAGGAACATATTTAATCATTTATACGTGACAGTTTGATCCCATGCAGGGAGCCAATAAATATTTATACATGCATGCTATTTGTAGATTTCAAAAAATTCAATGTTTCATGGTTTCAATGTGTTCTCCCGTAAACAAAGAATGATGCGTCAGATCGGATGATGTCCTTGACATGGGTTACAGCATCCCTGGATGGACCAGTAAATGGGGATATTCCCCGGGTGCAAATGGTGCTGCTTGCGGATGTCGCAATCCGTGAGTTAACCAATTAACCTATGATTAACGTAAGCGTTCTTGCAAATTAAAGCCAGATCTTCCGTGCACAGGATACATCATCTGCTGCTGCGATTAATCAATCATTGCATGTGTTATTGGAGATTTTGATAATTGCTTCTTTGGATTGAGAGTCTGGATTCTCTTCTCCTTTTTATCAATATGTCTAATTGTAGCTCTCCCGTATTTTGCGTTTCATGATTTCAGTGTCCTGTGTATTTGGTCATAAAACTTGTCTCAGAGTGCATTTTCTTTCTCGAATAGCGATGTCTGCCACTGACAAGACAACACGCAAAATGCAGAGAACAAGCCAGGGCTGGCACGTTGGGGAAAACATAAATACATCATCGTTTCGTAGTTCGTCCACAGAACATGCAAAACTATTTTTTGTTTTTTTTTTTTTTCGCATGACGAGAGCGCTTATACAGAGTAGTATTAATTGTACCATCAGCATGCAAAGGGAGCAAAGCGGTATTTATTTAACGTGGTTGGCAACTCTCTCGGGACAAAGGCCACAAGGCTCGTGGATTTAATGATCCAAGATGCGGACTAGTATAGTCTCAACTCCACCTAAATTTGCAAATGATATTTCAGATAAGAGAACCATGCAGACAAGTCTGATTAAAAACCCACCCTACTTCTTCCCGGTCGGGGAAACGAACCTAATCCTCCTGGACATCGAGCTTCATCGCTGCTGGGGAGTCCGATGCTCTAACCACTCGACCAATGGCGCCATGCAACCGGGCAGCAAAAGTACTTGTCGGTGATGGCAACAGACACCGTGCCCATACTCACACCCGAAACTCAGCAATAAAGAAGCAGACATCGCCGAGACGAAATTAATATTGAATGATGAAGGTTTGAGAATAATTAAATCATGCTTACATGCATGAATGTAAATAGCAGCTACCAGAGCCACCCTTTGCGGGCAACAAAGAAGATAAAAGGCCTACATATAGTATTCATTCAGTCGCATACGTTATTATGTTAAACATGTAAATGCTTTGAAGCAGCCTATTCGTCCATAGCCTGGCAATATATTGACGAATCAGCATTTATGGGGTGCTCTATGTCGTCTCAACTTGTTTGCCTTCCCTCGAGCCTCCCTCTCTTGACGTTATGAGGGATCGACAGCGAAGGGGACGCGAAACTTCTGAGATTTCCGTAGCAGAGATTCATAACGGGTGGGATGTTGTATGTTCACTGGTCTCCGGCGCTACTGAAAAGAAGCACCGGCACACACCGATGAAAACTCACCTCTATTTCGGTACATCCATTTCACTCGATTTCACATGACGTCACTCGGAATTCCCAAGATGGCTCACAAGGCGAGGCGAGTGAAAATGAATTCACAGCTAGTATTTGCTGAATACGACTAGTTGACTAAATGTTACTATAAATAGCAGCCAACGAGATACCACCTGTCATCGGTGTGTGCCTGTGTCATTATATATCTCACCAGGGAACCAGTGAAATGCTGTATGATGCCATGAGATCACAGAGGACACATAGTCACGATCATAATGCACCCACGATGCTGCTCTATATACATGTAGCCAATGATTTCCACTACTACCTAGATTGCTTGCAGGCACGGTGCATTCCGCCATTGCGCGTTATACTCTTGGGGGCTCTGCAAACGAGCACGAAGCACGAAAATCGGAAGTAGATGCTACAAGTATATCTTAACAAAGCTCAAAATGATATAATATATCATTGATACATAACTCAATCAATGAACAAGTAATGCTAGCACTATTACATATGCAATCAAAAGAACATGATTGATAACATGTACAATGTAAGTAACAAATGAAAGCCAGCACAATGGGCCTAGTTGAAATACTAATGATATTAAATTAACAGAGAATAAACACCGACATAAAAAAATCTTTGTCATAATTAATTCACTAATCCAAGCATTTCCATTCGATGTGTGTCCCAATCAAGGTGCTCCAGAATCGACTTTGCATCAAACATGAGACTGTATTTGTTGTACATTTGCTGATCTCATATGCAGTTTCTCATTGAGTGTTGCAGAGTTTGCTGGGATAATACAGGCCTGGAATAAAGTTGGCTGAGCCATCTGTTGACACATGTTGATCTGTGAAAAGACACAGCCTTTAGAGAATCTTCATTAATCAAGAATGCATTCACCATTTCAATTTCTTGAATTGATAAATGATAATGATAAAAGACATTTCATTCACAGGTGTGTGTATGGTCCAACCCTCTCGATATTTGTTTGTTTGTTTGTTTGTTTGTTTGTTTGTTTTTATGTGAAGACATTAATTTAATTATTTCTTCATTTAAAATCAGCCAGCAAATATTGATCACGTTTATCTACACAATGTTGTGAGGAACAGCCTAGATGACTAGGTCATGAAATATACAGAAATCTAGTAATTCAGTCATGCAGCGTAATGATCCGAACGTATACAGTATCAACAGGGCATCAGGTCGCACTGAGTCAGCGACTCTCACTTACTGGGAGTGACTGACAATTTGACAGTGACACTCACATTGCACTGACTACTGTCTACTCAGTAGGGCCTATATTAGTATATAATATTATATATAATCTCTCTCTATCTAATTGACATACTGACATACAAGACCCAGGGGTAAACGCATTCAAGCCCAGTAGCG
>KB293048.1:376022-397192 GCA_000328365.1 Capitella teleta | reverse complement strand
AGGCGCTGCAGAGTCATGTAAGGTAGAGCCTGGTACCAAATTGCGTCTGAAACCGCAGACCTCGCCCGGTTTAATTATCTGTGCTACTCTCTATCACCAGATTACTATCAGTCTCTGACTGAGTCTTTGACGCATCGGGAGAGGTAGTTCAGCTGGATAATAAATGCAATGAGACCTGCGTTTGAAGGACCTGTACACCTGTAAAAATTAGGATTCGTATCTGCATTTCATCAGTTGCCACAATCTCGAACGACAAACTTTTCATCACGTTCACACAGCCAAGAGAGCGATAATGGGTCCGTTTCAGACTCTCGTTGCTACGACGCGAAACCAGGGGGTGTGACGTCATTTGAATTCAGAACGAGGCTTGTTGGCCGGGAGTATATGCGCACCAAAACTGCTATGAGCGATCCAGTCATATTAACATCCTTGCATGTAGCATCGGCCGAAGTTTGTCGTCGGATGCATGAGCATGGATGGTATTCGCTTTTCCTGCCAAAGTTCGGCATTGGTGCAGGCGGCGCAATGTCTCACACATTTATGATTGACAGTCCGTGTTCTTGGGCTAGATGTGCTGAAAGTAAGCATCATCATAAGGGACACAGCTAAAACAGACGAAGCCATGCGTATCACACACAGTTCTTCTTTGAAATATGCAACAAAATAATTAAGAACATTATTGCGTGTGATTTTACATACTATTTTGACCACAGCTCATAGAACAAGTATGCGAATCAATAATTATCAATAATCAATAATAGTTGAAGGGTGCAGATGAAAATAAACAGAAACAAAATGCATACACGGGTTGGTGTGCCTGACTCAACTATAGCAACTCGAGGAAGTATAATATAATAATTGAATAACGCTTCAGGTTTAACTGCTAGCACACAATCATATGCTGAAATGGAGCTGTTCTTTAACCCACGTGACATCTGAGTATGTGTTTGAGTCAAGCAATGGATGCTTACTTCCCCCTCTGGTCACCGGACGTCTTTTATTCGTACAATTAGGTGTATATATTGCGTACTACGGCATAACTATGGCGCACTCCCGAGGCTTCTCCTTCCGGGATCGTGATGCCTGACGTCACAAATAAGTTATCTCTGTGCGCTTCAATGTTAATCCCGAATTTATCCTGATATATCCGAGTTTTCACCACTTGTGTGTTTGCATTAATAAAACATTGTCATTGAAATGCCCTTGCGGTCAAGTGTGCATCTTTTCAGGCATCACCAAAGAAGTAATTTACCCTCGTCCGGAAGGGAACTTTTCATTCAAGATGTCAGCATTAATTACCTGCCCTCGGACCATAGTTGCGCCTTTCTATAACTGATGTATATAGATTACTCGAGGGACTTTTTATTTCCGTATTAGTACGAATGCACCCCCTTAAATCCCCAAAGCAGGCATAAATTATATAACCTACCATGAGACTGATGGTTACACGTCCTCTATTAGGAAAACGAGTTAGACCACGTTATTTACACTCATGAGCAACGACGTCGTAGATTTCGCTGCAGGCATCGTGTGCGTCACTCGGTCTCCTTGCCAACATCCCTTGAGATTTGTTTGTCGCATGAAATCGCAGCAGTCACGCGAAGGAGTCAGGATTTAGTCCGATCAAGTGGGAATAGAGATTATTTTGGTCTCCTCACTCTCCTGGTTAACAGCAGAGAAACAGCAGAGATGGGCAATGGTCTGGAGTGAGGTGATAATACTAATCGTGTGAGCGGAAACGTTTAGAATATTAGATTTAAAAGACTATGAGTGCTTGAAAATTGTTCTTTTCGACATGGCTATTAAGATATTTACGTCAGTATAATACTTTTTCTCTCTCTCACGAAAGACACCATTGCTCTTTCTGATCGCAGGCACATCACGACATTGATGTCTTCTGATATCTCGATTGTTCGTTAGTGTCAAACATAGTATGTTATACAGGAACAATGCTGGGCTGGCATGTTTTCTGTGAAATTTATGTAATGAAGCTGTTTCGTAAACTTGTGTTGGTAAATTTGAATACGTCTGACATTTCTGCATTCACGTGACATTTGTTAGATTTTTGTGGTGGAGATAGATAAAACTGAGCAGCGGAGCTTCATTATGTTTTGCCAAGTTTCCATTTTACGATCTTCATTGGGGCAATGTTTATACTGTCAGCGCGGCCACACATGAACGACAATCGGGGAATATCACATACGTGTACTGTACATCTGGAGGTTTTGGTTCTTGATATCTCAAAATATTTATATGAATCGAGCGTGTATTTCAAGCACATGATTTTGGTGACTAGCCTTTTTATCGAAATACCAAGTTAGGTCATTCAAGTTGAAATCTCTATTTTCTTGTAATATAGTGATTTATAGTTAAATGATTTTTTTGAAACTTTTTAG
Source organism: Capitella teleta (assembly GCA_000328365.1). Classification (NCBI taxonomy): domain Eukaryota; kingdom Metazoa; phylum Annelida; class Polychaeta; family Capitellidae; genus Capitella; species Capitella teleta. The sequence goes on along the minus strand of KB293048.1, from coordinate 394,796 downwards.
AGGGAAGAAAATTATACAGTTCAGACATCGTGGACATCGTATGCTGCTAGTAGGAATTAATATAAGGCTTTAGACTGTTTGCAATTGATCTATCTATGGCATTCTAAGTGCAGTGGGTTAAACCGCTGACTACAATTCTATGCCGACCATGGGGGTCGAGGTCCCGGGTTCGAGACCCGATCAGGCCACGAGCGTTATGATTGTGAATTACAATTGTAATTCTTCGGTGACTCTGCAGTGCTGCCCAACTGCGTAACAAGGCCGGGCGCTGTGTACTACTGTCTATGGTGGTATGCAGGATAAAGAACCCTTGGGATTTATCGATAAGAGTAGGGGGAAACCCCGGTCCCGGGCCTTCTGTTCTGGCGCCCGTATCACCCGAACGGGTTGGGTGGAGCCGTAAAACCCCAATAACTCACTAACTCACTATGGCATTCTATGCGCATATAGATATCAAATCTCACACTGAATGGCGACCAATCATGTTAACCTGATTCGGTTAATGATTCATGTGGTACAGAGCTTTGATTCCGCATTCATGGCATGCGATGAGGGCGATCCATGCCACTCACATTGACGGCTGAACTGACAAACCACACCCATCTCGTTTCCCTCACATTTGACGGCCTAGGGGCGCAAATCTTTCCCTGGAAATTACCATATGTCATCTCACATGACCATCTTGGTACCATATGTCATCTCACATTGGGCCTTAAGTATTACGCATGGGGCACATCAATAAATCTATCCTTGACGAAGTAGGGCGAGTAGAAACATAATGCTTAACACAAGCACTTGTTTAGATAAAACCGCTATAATTCTCGGTTTTGGATCATAAGTGACCTCCTTGTTTTGACCTTCAAATTTTATTCATGAACTTCCTCTCTTGTGGACAAACAGAATCACTTTGCTTAGAGAAATTGTTTTTCTTTCACGAAGCCAAAAGAAGAATCATCCAGAGAGTCATCGATCAGCAATCACAAAAGGTCACATGAAGAGGAGCAAAATGGTGTTATGTGATAAGAGGAGAGATCCACGTGTGGAAGGGAAATCAGAGAACAGTAATACTTTCTCCAAAAAACATCACCATGTGCTGAAATTATCTGATTTGACATCCGAAATAACAGAAGACAAAAAAAAAAAGTCAAGACGGAAATAAAAAAATAGTAGTTGATGGATGCGTGATCAAATGATGATCACACAGCATAGTCGATCTCGTTTTAGGCTGATAAATCAATCATTGACCAATGTCAATTTTGAGGTAGCAAGAGTACTTAATAATCAAAAACCAGCCGCAAAACTGACTACGAATAGCACAGTCAAAGCCACCTATCTTTATCCAACTTCGAATGACAGACTTAAGTACTTGTTGGGGCCGAGTGGGTCGCCCTGTTCTGACATTATGGGGTGAGGGCAAGTGTTCTCCCTGTGACGTTAAGTGCACGATACAAAAAAGTCGAATGCGTCTGGCAGGCATACGTACGTGCAGCTTTGGTTTTATGGGCCGAATCAAGCAGTAACAAGATTCTGTACGTGTCGAACTTGGTCGGCTTCAATTTCGTAAAATGAGGCAATGTCAGTAGTTTTGGTTACCTGCCAGTTTCAATCAGAGATTATTAATTCCCCAAAAGATCGCCGTGTTTGATAGTTTCTTGATTTCGAATATTATTCAATAACTGTCCCTAAGTTTTTCGCTGTCCATAATTAATTAGCTGAGTGATTGGAATTCCAATCCAAGGGTGAGGGATGTCCCTGGGTGGCTACATGCCGAAGTACGGTCTGGGCTTACAAAGAGGGCCTTGTAACCAATTGAATGATTATTCGTGATTTATGGGCATCGCTTTAGGCACGTTCAGACAATAAATATTGTACTAAAGTTCCGAGAAAGATGTGACCTAACTCTAACCCATTAACAAACAGAAATGGTTGAGTCAATGATTATTGGTCAACTTAGCAAGTCAATGCCAGTAAATAAAATCAAAGAAAAAGGTATACAAGAAACAATGCCTACATGCACCCAAAAGGAAGCACTGACCACGGAAATAGGATTCGGCGAAATTATTTTACCTGAATAAGAAATTTGTCTTGTTTCAATTCTGCAAAAATGAAACATGCACAGACAGCATATTATTTAAAAATTTATAATAAACTGTTATTTGCAGATAAAGTCAGCTGCTACCACCAACCAGAAACCCTTGGAAATCTGATCTAAATTAGAATCTAGTTGTGTATCGTGGTGTATCGTTGTGTATCGTTGTGTTACTCGATTCACTTTGCGGCTTCTAAGCCGATGTGGTGACGATGGACTTCGTATTGCCTTCGGGCATTTGTCTTGTACTCTAAATCTCATTCAGATATTGCGTGTTCTTCTACAATTCGAATTCTCTCAACACTTCCATCATGCCGACAGCAAATTGCCCGCCGGGTTCCTCAATCTTCACACGATAATATTGTATACATGATCTCAGGGTCTGTTGGGTCATAATAACTCAACATAGATATCAACAATATACTTCGAGTGTTGAACTCAGGAGAGATTTCCTCACTTATTACACACTTGATTGGACAAGCATGCAACATTGAAGCACCCACGGATGCCTTTGCTGGGCTTTTGTAATCCTTATCAGTTATGGTTAGCATTCAATGCACTTTTACCCCCCCCCTCTCAACACTAAAAAAAAAAAAAAAAAAAAAAAAAACCTTCAATTGTCGTTAGAAAATAATATTATCCATGCAAGTTGGAACCCCTCGGAATAAGTTTCTGTGCAAGAGAATCTCTTCTTTGTGTTTACGTCTTTTGTCAGGGCGCCGCACACAAAGTTTCAATGACCTTTGATACTTGATATAAGTACATTCTTCCCTCTCTTTTTGTATGCAAATGGCGTTATTACACTGAGCCATAAGCGCCCACTTCTGCAATACAAGTTTAAACTAGGGTAAGTGTACTGCACATTGTACACGATTATAAACTACCCGTGTAGCAGATTTATCAGTGTAACAGTTTCATTCCTCAGTTCAATCCACTTTTAATCCACTTCTGCAGTTTCACGCACAATGGTCAAAGCGGACGACTTTCTTCGAGTGAAGAAATATGCTCCTCTGTTCAGTCTCCCGCTGTTTTCCCGGGTGATATGTTTGAAGGTCGCCCATCAGACATCAATCCCAAGTTCTTCTTTAAGAAAGTACCATTAGTTGTCTCGCTCGCTGATTAGTTGTCTTTTCTCGCTTATAAGTAAAACAATAATTAGCAGTTTTATGTTAAACGTGACCTCATATGCATCGCAATATTTCCATTCATCTAGCACAAAGAAGTCTGCCCGCTTTGAAAACAAATTCTAGAATAAAACACAATCAGTGATCTGTCTCAATTCATCATCAGTTATCACCAACAAACGTGATCATAATAAGCAAAAAGTTCACCACGCCCTTCAAAACTCAACACCGATGTAACAATAAGCGCCGTGCAAACAGATGGGTTGAGGCTCAGGGAATTAAAACTTCCGTTCGTTTTCTGATAAAGCGGAGCTGCAGCTGTCAAAATGATGCAAGGGAGGAATCGTCATTTAAAATTTCACAATTGATTCGGTGAAGCATATTTGCAGTCTATGATATATACCGTGTGGCAAAACGACACTTAACATACTTAGTCTTATTCAGTGAATCGTTTCTTTTCGTGGAAAATAGGCTTGGTGGTCACGGTGTGGGAATCTGTGAGGAAGAAGAAGACAAAATACACACAACATTCAAACACGGAAAAGGATTACGAGGAAATCACCAATGATCTGCAGCATAATATCAGGATGTGTTGATCTGTCTCAAATAATAAACAGATGCAAAATCTTGCACACCACTCACTCTTCGGTAACCATTACGTGCACGAGATATCACCTTTTCTCTAATTCTGCGTCAGAAGAAGGTTGGAAAATATAAGAGGATGGAGATGAGGGCGGAATGCTTAGTGAATGAATTCGGTTCGCTCTTTGGATCTCCATTGGATCTGATTATGAGGCAGCGGTGGAATGAGAAACCACTTTTGCCAGGAATATGCATGCGTTTTCCAGGAACTCCAGACGGATTTTTTCAATTTGTTTGCGCTCGTTCCGGAAGAAAAAATTCTCGCAAATTACGCAAGCATTTATCCAGCTGATATTGAGTACTGTTTGCATAAAATAATGGTTGATGATACGGTGACATGTGCAAGTAATATACATCAGAAAGGTAAATGTGGTTTCAATTGGGCCGCGATCACACAATGTTTGCCGTCTCGTTAATTTTCATGCTCGACCCATACTATCAAGTTTTCAACCAGAATATTTTGAGAAATAAAATAACTTAATTAATAATTAAGGAATTAGGGAAAGTTCTTCTTAAATGATGGGGCATTATTCTGCGATTAGCCACCCCCTTCCCGACTACGCTAACAAAAGTATGGCACTAGCAGGCAACCAAACGCACAACACAAAAACCTTGCTTGTTACACTCGACACGTACAGTTACAAAACAACCATTTTCTTTCAGCTGTCTAAGTTCTTTGACACGTGCTGGATTCACAAAACGGAAATCAAAGAAATACAAATCAAGCGGAGGCCATTTACTGATAACTTGCACATGTCCCCCTTAGAGTTTTGATCAAATGTTTAGCAGTCCGTTTTTTCATGCAAACAAAACTTGAGATCTATGAAACAAAAGAAAAATAAAATAAATCCCGTTCATACTTCAACGAAGCAAGACGATATGAATTATTTATATATTTCTTTTGTTCACACAGAAAGCTGTGCATTACGGAGATTAAAAAAAAGGTGGAACAAAAAGTAAAACAAAAAACAATGAGCAAAAATATTCAAGGACATTCATTGAATACAAATACTGCCTAATGCTCGGACTGTTTTATCAAGTCAGTCCTGCCTCGTTGAATCAGCCTAAAACTTTTAGTCCACTTTCTGTTGTAAACGTCGTGGGCAAACACTGGAGACATGCATAAATCCTAATGATTGATAAAAAGTCAGTGTATGATCCTCAGTTACATCATCGAGGCAGTGAGAATTGGTCAATTCAAAAGCGGTTGGGGTGCTGTGGTATCCACTCAAATGCCGACCAGGAGACGGAGTCTAATTTCGATGTGTTTATTTCGTTGATTATTTGGGACCCTTGATGATGAAAAGGGCTGAGGATGAACTGATAACCAGTTATTCACATCCAGTATTCGAAATCTGGGTTTTCCGCATATCCTATATGATAATTTAATGGTGATATCCGAGTGTATGAACAAGGAAATGTTGATGCATAATGGTCCTTTGGCGTTTAGAGAAAACCTTAAATTGCGTCCCCGTATCAAGCCAGGATTACATTTTCAAGCGGAATATGATCGCCTAAATATCACAAATATGAAATTGATGCTTTATATAACTTTATATAGACGATGTGCTAGTATTAACTAGCACATCGTCTTTAAAATCGACAAAGTCTGAACTTGATCACAAGGTTGCTCCGTTTTTGAGGCTCCAATTTCTGCCGTTTCATTTCGTACCTGTCGTGGCTTGGGGGCTCTCATTTCAGGCAAAGAGGCCTTGAGAATTTCTTAACAAAGATGTCTTTTCTCAGATAAGCCATTCATCACTCCACAGAAGGAATTGTGTTATTCACAGGAAGCAAAAAGGCCGATGGAATTTATTCATACTCGTCCACGTAGCTTTAGAAATGGTATTCCTTTCTTGTTATTCTTTGATCTACTCGAAGGAAAGAATTAAGGGGAATGAATATTTATTCAAATTATTACTCAAAACAATATGATAGCTAGTGTGCAAAAGTTCAATAACCTAGCATATAAATACAAGACAGAAGACATCGGACCCGTCAAACCAACACAAAGTCCCAGGGGAGCATACAAGCAAATTCAGCTTCGAATATGCAGCCTGCTTAATCGAGCATAAATAGCAATCACTGTCCAACAATGTACCACAGTTTGACACTATGCAATGTGTCGTGCTTTGGCGAACATGATGGTTTTCAGGCCAAGAAATTTTAACCCGGCAAATTGCGCACCGGGAGTCAAACTAACGACAGCGCGGCCCCTGTAATACGCAATGAGCTCTGGATAAAGACGTATTCGAACACAAAAATGCTAATAATATAAGTGAACAGTGTGTTGATGAGAAGTTCGTGTGAAGAAGAGGGGAGTATGGGGTTCAAGGTTTAGAATCTGGATACATTGGTCTCATTTGGACTGTTATCCGCACCTGAGCCACCTCTAATAAAAGATAGATCAGATTCAAATTAGTTTAATTTGATCCTGGTTAACAGTTTCGCCAGACATCTGATAAACTTATTAGTATTCGCCAATCCACGCCATTCCGTATTGAGTGAAAGACAACCCTAAACTGAGCCACGCCTTGACCATCACGTTACCATCCTTATTGAACATCTACGTCCGGTTCCTTATTTTACAAGGGTGGTTTTCTCAACGTCATATGATATCTATAATGTTTTCACAGATTATTATGAGATAAAACGGTGGAAGAAAACCAAACCATAAATTCACGATTTCTGAGTATTAATGTGTTTCTTGCATGTGAAAGCAAATTGGATTCAATGGATTGATTATAGGATAAGTTCGTAGCCAAAAGGGCAAGGTACTTCCACTGAGAACTGAACTTTTACTACATGGTAATAATAATAATTAATGGCATGTAATGAAAATGTCTGCGATGATTCTGCTCTTGAACTTCAATACACTAAGCTAGCTTGATGTACTTCATTCAGACTATACATGGAACTGATAAAAAAGAAACCATTACAAATTTATGAAAATTGTACATAATGTCGTGGATGGTAGACATGTGCAAGATACATGATGACATTGCAAATTGCTGAGGGGCACCGAATAGCTCAGTAGGTTAAATCGGCTAACTGCAATCCTATGCCGACCGTGGGGGTCGACGTCCCGGGTGCGATTTTTGAAAGCCTACGAACTTTTGCTCATTTGCATAAACATGCATATTCATATTGTTTTGCCTTGCGTTGATTGGCTGACAGCGACACGCCCACTGCAAAAAGTTCATCTTCAATTTTCAACTTGATATCATGCATCATGTATTCACTGATATTTTTGTTGCAGTTGCATCCTGTACAAAAATGCAATGATTCATTGAATGAATATCAATAATATTCTATTTATTTTCAAGTAGGCATCTCATAAGTAAAAATTGAAATTTTTGAATAAACCCTTGGAATTTTTAGAATTTCCGCATAGCAATAAAAGCAAGAGAGGGAGGAATATTCACATTTCTCTCTTATTGTAAAGCGTAAAATTAATGTGTAATACATTGACGCTGAAGTTGTGAATTTATGATAGCATTAATTCCCATGGTAATCATGCAATGTGGAATTTATGGTTATCGTTCATGAGATTGATAATTAAAACTTTGCTTTGTGACACAGTACATAATACATACGCTAAATACACGTACTGCATAATGTGTTAATCATTTATGTGCATTGAGAGCGTCGGTCACGGCTAGAATACTAAATCCAGTAAATCGGCGCACTTATCGATCAAGGAGCTCATTTGCATAAACATGCATATTCATATTGTTTTGCCTTGCGTTGATTGGCTGACAGCGACACGCCCACTGCAAAAGTTCGTAGGCTTTCAAAAATCGCTGGCCGCTCCGACCGAACTGGTGGTGTGGCCGTCGTCTGCTCGTTAGACAATCGTTGTTATTGTGTTATGACGTAAAAAGGTATTTGATTTTTATTTTTTTGTATTTGATTTTTTTTTAATTATTTTCCCAAAGCTGTGTGCAATTTGTTATAAAATACCTATTCAAAAGTTAAGTTGCGATGGAGTGTGGCACAATAACTGCAGTTCGTGACCGTTTCTGGATTTCGCATGTCAATGTCGTTCGGTGCAAACTAAAAGTTTTTGTTCTTCGGCTAAACGTGCATCTGGCGAACATTCATTGTGAGGAATTAGAGTATTTCGAGCAACTCAGTCGCACCTAATTTTGCCAAGTTTATACCCGTATAAGTCACGTGGTTCTTAATTTTTACTGGTTCGAAGAATCCGCAATCGTAAAATAAAAGTAAAATAGTTTATTGCACAATCGATTCAAACTTCCAAAGACGTGTGAAGCAATATACATAGCAAGTTTTACAATAACCAAGCTTACACCGTGACATAATCAGGTGGCTGGCGTGCCAGCGGTCGAAAGGCCATTACGCCAGTCTCCTAACTTTTTTTTCTTTTTTCTTTTTTTCTTTACCACAATAAAATAATGTTTTTGTCGGTCAAAATGTACAATAACAAAACGCGTAAAAAATACTTTCCCTCCAAGCAAATCTAGAAAGATGCACCTCTTGTCACCATGGTGACATGTTGTCAATAAAAGATTTGCTGTAATCAGTCACCAGAAAGTGAAAAGAGAGAAAAAGAGAGAAAAGAGGTTTGATTGTGAATAAAACTGTAACATTAAGCTATTCACGTACTTTCCTGAACCTTACACCCAACTCATCCAACTCATTTGAGATCAACGAGGCCATACTTTAAGAACATGAGCGCACATCACATGACCTCATTCTCCCAGGGATCACTTTCCCTCTCCATACCCTCCTCAACCGATTCATAAAGAGCTCTCCTACTATCCACTTCTAATTCCACCCCACCTACACCCAACCCTATGTTGCTCTTGCAATGGGCATGATGTTAGGTGATGGACAGATACTTATAATAGTTTAGCAAATTATACTAAAATAATAATAAATAGAATTTATTTTATATAGCGATCATTTAGTCCGAAGACAGCTCTGACACGCTGAACAGATGAAATTAAATACATGCAACATTACAATGATGAAAAGCGGGAAGAACTTAAACATTGTAAAAAGAACGGAATAAATGGGTTTTAAGATTTCGTTTAAAATGTGATATGTTTGTTTCACATCGGAGTTCAAAAGGCAGAGAATTAAAAACAATAGATCCATTGACACTAAAAGCTCGTCGATGGAAGTTTAACTGAGGACGTGGCATGACTAGAATGGGTTGGTTCGCAGAGCGGAGTGAACGACTAGGTTGGTACATGGAATTTAAATCACATAAATAAGACGGGGCAAGATTGTTAAGACATTTAAAAACGAGAAGTGCAGTTTTAAACTCAATTCTCTTGCACACAGGGAGCCAGTGGAGGTCACGAAGAAATAATGTCATGATTGTGCATATGAAAACCTCTCTTCCTCCTCACTATGCGCGCAACAACATTCATTACGCGTTGAAGTCTTGATATTACTGAAGCAGGAAGGCCGGCGAGAAGAGCATTGGCATAATCCAGGCGTAATGTTATTAACGCATGCACAAGTTGAGCAGCAGCATCTTGAGTGATGTAACCGCGAATCCTCCCAATGTTGAACAGATGAAAATGAGCTATTTTGCATGTTTGGTTTATGTGCCGCTGCATCGATACATGTCGATCCATTACGACTCCGATGTTGCGTACGGCCTCACTTGGAACAATCCCGTTGCCTCCAATGTTAAACACTGGACATGAAAACTTTGATTTCAGCTGCTTTGATGTAATGAGTAGAATTTCCATTTTCTCCTTGTTCATTTTCAGGAAGTTATGCGACATCCCATTGCCGTAAATTTGCGTGTCATTGGCGTAAAAATGATAGTTCATGTCGGGGTCGGGCCAAGGACTGACCCTTGAGGAACTCCTGCAGGAACTTGTTTTGTGCAAGACTTGATGTTCTTGATCTGCACAAACTGTTTACGACCAGACAAGTATGAGACAAACCAGTCTAGAGGTTTTTTCGAACCCCCATTCCGTGAAGAATGCGGATGAGCAGCTGATGGTCCACGGTGTCGAACGCCGCAGATAGGTCCAGTAAAACGAGTAGCACGGCGTGTTTCTCACCCATGGCACGAAGGATATGTCATTTTGTACAAGCACAAGAGCTGTTTTAGTACTATGATGGCGTCTTTATGCTGATTGAAGTGGTTCATTCAGGTTGTTGCGAGAGATGTAGACCTGCAGACGCGATGCTATCACTTTCTCGATGATCTTTGACAAAAGAGGTAAGCTGGAAATTGGTCTATAATTCTCCAGCGCCTCACTATCCAAGGTGGGTTTTCGCGAAGTACCCTTTTAGTTTCGCGAAGTACCCTTCATTAAACTCTCGACTCTTGAATCTTAATCAGCGTTCACTGCGACTCTATAATGACCCACGTGAATACTAACAAAGACCTCTTGATTGACATCACAGGCGGCCAATTGAACAAGCAGGCCAATTTGGACCACAAACGATTGTAGAGGCAACAACCATATCCCAAAATGTCACAAAGACATCAAAATCTATGAACGGTTCCGCGGCCATTTCCAGTCTTTTTACAGCCTACGCCCTTCAGTGTTCCCCCACGATGCATGCGTTACAACATTTAAGCGATGTGTTGCGATTTTTTTTTTTTTAATTTTTTTTTTGCATGATTCGTGGCACTAATGCTGCATTCACGATTGCTAAAAGTGAATGATCAACAGTTAAACCAAATGCAATATCCATTTTATCACCACGAAAGGCGGCTGGCGGTCATTATGACATGTTTACGGCACTCGCAAATGGACTTGGTCTCGCCATCATCAGTTTAAACTGATCTAGATGGAATAAAAATGTCAGACAGTCTCAGAATTTATGGCAACATTTTTCATAACAACTTTTATTATCCAGGTGAGTAACATGCGCTTTCATTGTCGTTTTAGATGAGGGAATTATACAAAGGTTTTTTCTTTTTCTTTTTTTTTTTGGGGGGGGGGGGTGGGGTTGAGTTGATGATTATTGGGTTTGAGTTGGGAATGATTGGTCTCCGCTTCTCAAACAACAGAATGGTTCTTGCGAGATGGAAGTTCAGCCATAACAAGAGCGGCGTAATTAGGTCGACCAGCGTCTTCTCGGGTGCAATCTAATCTCTGGTAACTTTTATATTCCTGTTTCGTTAGTCAACATATATATTTTGCATGCTTCGGATGTATGCATGTAACAATACATATCATAGAACAAGTACGAATTTCAGTCAATATGTCCAGGACATTAATGCATATACAGATACAGGATGTTTCAAAAGTATATTTACAACTAATGGGGATTTTTCAAAAATGCGTTTATTGTTACAAGCATGTTCTTTGCTCTATAACCTCGCCATGTATCCCAATATAGTTATCATTTATAGTTGCAGTAGTCTTTTATCAAATATATTAGGCCTTTTACTGGATCATTTTATAGCAAATATTTGAGAAATGCTGCATTAACGACGCCGCATCAAAGCTCGCACATTCGTCGTTCGGCTTGGAGCATCAGAGGGCGTGAACAAATATGCGTACATAAAAGGCGCCATCCCCAGATCCGTCACTTTAAATCAAAAAAATGTTTAAAATTAACTAGCATAGATATCATCTTAATTCTAGAAGTTTAGAACGCGATAAAAACAACATGAAAAATGTAATGTGCTACAGAGGGTCTTCTCGTTTCAATGATAAATTATCTCCTTTGCACGACCATGGGAATCTTCGATGCAATTTTCGATGAATATTGTTTTATGTGATCAGTCGATAATTAACAAATGTGACCCAGACAAGTATCTATTGATTGCATATAATAACCAAACGTTATAGTGAAAAAAAAGATATAGAGTAATATTTTATACTGTTTGAAACGATGAGGACTAGTCCCGTTTATTTCGGCTCAAAGAAGCTGAGTCTGCAAACGAACACGTGTGCATAATGGCACTATCATCAAATCTGCAACTTCAAATAAAACTCTTTCAGTGTGTGATACTACATCAGTATTTAGTAAGTATCCACAAATCCTTTCATGAGAAGAAAATAAGCCACAACAGTTATTTACCACAGAGGGTCTTCGCATTAATGTAAGCAATCTTGCATTGCATGCTAATGTGACCAATGCATGCATGCATTATGTAGTAATATTTATTATAATGTAAACAATGCTTTGCCATAGTATTTTGTTTACTATGGAATGATCCGGACTCTCACACAATATTTAGCTTGGATGTGCCGTAATTAATTGTTGCAAAGCTAGTCATATTTGTTTGTGTTACGACGGAAATTGAAAGCATAAATGGGCATTTTTTTAACTTATGATCCTAACAAAACTTCCACACATTTCTTCAGTCAGAATAATAGTGAATACATCAAATTGAACATCATTTAATAATGCTAAAATATGATAAGAAGCATCTCGCTAGCCACAACAAGACAATCCTACCGCGATGATGCTTTGTTATTGTAAATAAAGTTTTGCGCATCCTTTCGTCAATGCTTTTTCGTTTAAAATATTATGAAAATCTTATGACATCTAACTACAAAAATTATCATAATTAATTGGTTATATAAGTGATATTAAGATAGATCAACCTAAAAAATATGATAAGAAGCATCTCGCTAGCCACAACAAGACAATCCTACCGCGATGATGCTTTGTTATTGTAAATAAAGTTTTGCGCATCCTTTCGTCAATGCTTTTTCGTTTAAAATATTATGAAAATCTTATGACATCTAACAACAAAAATTATCATAATTAATTGGTTTATAAGTGATATTAAGATAGATCAACCAAGCTCATCGAGTGAGTTGAATGCGCCTGATTGCGAAGATCATGAATAAAAATTAAGCGATTTACGACGCTCTTTCGTAATTTCGTAATTATCAAATTATTTGAAGAAAATAACCAAAACAATTGCTTTAGAAAAATGGCCTTTTTGTAACACTTTACACAAGGTTGAACAACCCCAATTATTTGTAAATATACTTTTAAAACTCCCTGTATACACATTATAAGTATAGAATAGGACAGTTTTCTCATCATGCATCTACTAAGTAGCTGTGCAGCAACGAAGGAAGACAGGTGATCGGCAGGTGATTTATTGGATGCCAGCTGAATCAGAATATAAATATTTTTGCTGCTTACTGAACCACAGTGATTGAATGCCGAGCAACATATGCTCGTTCAGAGTAGCTATAAATATATGTTGTCAAAAGCCAATGAATCTATGATGATTGCTTATAATATTGTTGAATATTCAACTTGATTCCCATGTATTTGTTTTTGTTCATTGAACTTCGTTCTATATTATTCTCATCTATCTATTCAAATATAATTGTTTGTATTTTGTAATCTTTTTTACGGTCTTAGTATAGAAACGGCTTTCGATGACACCATTTGCTTAATAACACACTGAAATTCTGTGTTTCGGATAATTTCGATATAATTTGGATAAAACATAACTATCAACAAAACATTATGAGGATTTTATCGACGCGTGCTTTAGTGTCTAATGCATTGCTTAAATTTAAAGTGCATGATGTTTATTGATCGTACAAAATCACTCTCATAGCTGATTGTGTATTATATCGTGAGACAATTGTCTGGGCTGACAGAGCATTGTCCTGGAACCCATGTCTGATTTGTGGGATCACCTCAGGTGCCATTTTTTTCCATTGAAGCCCTTGGCACAGACCAATTAACATCAATTAACCATGCCTCTTGTGGTTATGACCCGATTAAAGGAGATATTCCCCGATAACTCGCAATAAGCCAACCCGGCTCACCCTTGTTATGGCTGCAAATATACAGCCGTATAAAAGAGATCCATTACAAAGTTATACACAGTTGATGCTGAGAATGGTTGTGTATAATTCAGGAGTACACCCAATAGAACACGCGATAAATCAGAGAAGGGACAGGCATTAGATTTAATTAATTCGTGTTTCGTCATGGACAGAATCAGTGGTAGGTCGAGGGTCTTTTGCAGAAAGAGAAAGAAAGGGAGAATAACCCGGGTCCCAGCAAGCCTCACTTCTGTGAATGCCTGGAAGCATACCAAGGGATTGTTACTCTAAACGCAACTATAAAATTGAATTAATAATGATACATTGAGTTATATACTGCAACGTTTCATTTATAGAGGTTATATGTGGCTTACAACAATCGATCCCTTTAGTTATAGGGCACCCCACCTCAATCGAACCACGTGAGACCACAACGAGTTCTAGTATGCTCAAAAGCGGTAAAACACTTTGAAATGAGAAACCAATTAGGCCATCATTATGTGTCCGAAAAGAAATACCAAAAATTTGACACAATGCAATATGTCATGCTGTGCTGAACATTGAGGCCAAGAAATCCGACAAAGGCGAGTTATATAGTCCACAGGTAAACCAAACCCACAACCCTCCGCGCGAGAGGCGACCGCCCTACCACAGTAGTACCACTGCGCCCACGACTATAGACAGTTTCACACCCACTCACGGTCCCACATCATTCATCATTGAGGTAACGCTGCGTGATAGCGTGCAAGCACATCAGTTTAAACTTTGAGTGAGACCGATCGGCGCAAATCGTGGAATCAAGTGGACGGCTGGGTGGCATTGACAGATCAGGCAACACCTGTGCTTATGGCACGAATTTATTATTTCCTTGTTCATTTCCCCGAATGCTTCTCTTCTGAGAATTTGTAATCAGAGGCATTGAATCTCATCACAATGAACGGTTTGGCTGTTGTGTCGTTGCTGTGTAGATGTTTATGCAGTCACTTGTCCTCCTCTGTCACCTTTGTCGAAGAACGTATAGCAAAACATCAACAAACAGCCAACAAGTTTGTTCATTGGCTCTATATATACTGCCTATCAAAGAATGAGATAGCAAATTATGTCGAGACTTGAAAGCCAATTATTTTGGCCTTTTGTCCTTCCCTATCTTAGAAACCCGGTTTTTTAAATTCTGTCTCCACCATGTATCGTCGCTTCTCTTGGAATTAAATAAAACGTCGGCATCAAAAAATGACAATTCTTGCACACCATGGGTTTGTGAGTCGAACGGAAGCTCAAATAAATTTACATATCAACGTTGCAAATCAATATAAAATACAAAATATACAAAGTCTGCTTTACAATAACTTTATTGAGAGAAAACAGGGTGAGGTGATATGACATAAACTCATTGAGTGGATAGTGCTGGGCTGAGATGATTTTATCCTTCATAGAACTATGCTTTTTATACCAGACCAAGTTTAATCAGGTTAAGTTGTGCTTGTACAGAAGATCATGTGGTTCTTATAGTCCCTTCGACGTTTGTTTCTCATGGATGTGCGATAATCTTCAAGGCTATGGTTGCACAATATAATGTCCCAAAATGCAGTGTTATTATTGACCTAAATCTTCTCCTGCTTTCATTTGACACAACTCGACGTTAGAGCAAAGATTGTCCAATTAATTTGAACAAGCAGCCATGCCAGGATTGGTGGATAACCAGAGTGATTACGTTCTGGCAAAGTCATATATTTCCACCTCAAACCCCAACTTCCAATTTCCGGTCTAAACAAATGAAACTGTGAACTAACATGTGTGGCATCGTTCAGTGTTGAGAATCTATTGTTGCTGGCCAATAGGTTTCTGGTTTTTCCCTGATGCTTGAACTGGGTGTGTGTATCCCATGTGCAATTTACATTGATGAATGTTTGAGAAAGGATGTCAACAAGGATGCCTTTATGTTTAGAAGGTGTGTTAGCAATGATGAAGTTCGACTGAATACTGCACAATCATTAGACCTTTTGAAGATGAGTCATCAAGCAACGAATGTGAAGGAACATAATTAACGCTTAATCCCTCTGATTGTTGGGTATTTATCCACTCACTCTTTCAGTTGAGAAATATTTGCACATCAGCCAAATAACTTTTCCCCTTCGCTTGGCTTTCTTTATATTCCCAAAGGGACAAAAATCGCTGCGATGTTCATTCCAATGGATCCCAGCGGCGTTTTATTTCTTAGGTGCAAGATCGATAAAGCTTCTCACAATTTTACACGGAGGTTTCGTGGTTGACAAGAAACCCGCATATTGTGCCTTTAGGTTATAATGCAGAGGTGCATCGCAATTATGCTGATGTATGCACGTATATAAAACTAGCAATGTCTCGATAATGTACAAGAAAAATGCGCTATATGAAGACGGGTGACATCGTTAAAAATGTCCTGTTTTGCTCATCGAGCTGACTAATAATGTCAACATTGGTTATTGTAACTGGCAAGTAACGGTATCGCTCGATGATTGCGATGGAACCCTCTGTCGATCAATTCAAGCCGTCAATTCAACGTGTAAAGCACGGATCCACATGTATAGTTAGAAGGCCTTCTGTTGATGGTATCAGTTTGTTATCGGTGTGAACTTTGTATCTTTGGTATGAACGGACTGTTTGCAATGATAGGGGTCATTTGGTACTTGTCAGCCATCAGCGATGGATGTATATTCGTGTATTTTCTACCCAAAAGGGTAATACATCGCCATAGTTTATAGAGTCATACTAGACTTGAACATCATGTAAGTTTTAATTAAAGCCATGTGATCTTAACAATAAAATATCATAATAAAAAAAGTTCTGTGTTTCATCATCACACTTGAGGAACTTGTAATGGACAGCCATGCTACCATGTATGAGCATGTGGAAGGCGTATGCCGGAGAGTGTGAAAATTACCAATAAATCTGAGATTGATCCGAACTCCGAAGTCCCTTGAAATCCTCATTCATGCAATGTGCATTCATTGCAAAATTAGATTTCGCCAATGCTATGCTAGCAGAAATTATTCAATGCCTCGCCAAGAAGCTTCAACTGGTGCAGAACGCCGAGGATACTCGAAAACGATAACATAAAACACCTGTACTTCTCTCTTTTCATTGGCTACTCCCTGCTTCCAGGATAAAATATAACTTTTTAATTACCGTTTTTAAATGTTTTTATGGTATTGCTCCTTTTTACTTAACCGATCTTATTAACTCGAACTCTGACGTGAAAAATGTGAGAGTGTGCAGCCAAAGACGATTGGTGCTGACATTGTGCCAATATCAGATATGCAGATCAATGTTCTACTTTTATTACATGCTTATGTGTAATTAAATTAACCAATTTAAATCTCTTTTGAAAACAATCAAAACATACATGTACCTGTTTGTATATCACTTGACGTCAGTTTGACTTGCTATATTATACTTCATCCTTTACTTCCGTTTTAGCGATAATAGCATTTTATGGATTTGTCGCTACATGAAATAAATTACTATTATGAAAAATTATGATAATAATACATTAAGTTTTATGCAATACATAAATTAAAAAAGAACACTATTCTTACACCTTTTACAAAGCCAACTCAATGGGATGCCACGAATACGGTCGAACTTCAACAACATGCATGTACTGGATTATTCGTCGAATAATTGCCCTTTGGATGAATTCCGACTCTGCGTTGTCATGGCGACAGACACCAAGCAAAGCACAGAACATGCAGAAAAATACCCTAAAGTTATCATTATCGTGCATGAAATCGCCCAGAATTAATCTCTGTCATTGGATTGTGGCCCAGCCAAGTTCATGTTCGGGACATTGATACCTGATTACCTTTCGCTGGTTTCCATAGCATTAAGATGCTCGGATACGAGCGGATTAAGTGATGACTAGTCATCAGGGCCCAGATTCCTGCTCCGCTGCCATGTTGGCGGAGCCATAAATTAAGTACCCATGCAATACAGTGGGGATGCTTAGTGATTCTCTAGGGCGTCTAGGCGCTTGTCCGTTGTCTTACAAAACCATTGAAGGTTAATTGGCTTCAAAGAAGACTAGTCATCAGGCTTTGGATTTCTGCTCTGCTGTCCTGATGGTGGAGCCATTAAATCACAATTACCTAATAACGCGGAGATGCTTCATTATTCTCTTGACAATGTCCTGTCTTTTGTAAACTTTGAATGCTGATTGCATAGTTGAAAATGTGGCCATCACAGATGTCCTTATCTTAACAAATTGCTAACAAATGACACAATATAACAATGAAGAGCTTTCTTCATTAAACTGACGCTTTTTTATAATCCAAATCAACCGCTGAGGAAGGATCACGTGACGCATGGCGCCATTGTGAGACTGCGCCCTTTGCTCATTTGTTTTGCTTTGTTTCGTTGCTTGAGGCAATAGGAAGTCTATCAATTCTGAACACATGACATTGAAAATTTGCGGGCAATAAAGTCATTTCTTGAATTACCACTCTCATCCTTTTACAGATGCGAGGAAATGTGTTATTGTCGCGAGGGCAAAGGAATAAAAACTTCGAAAAGGCTTTGTTGAGGCAAATGAATCTCAAGAGTTCATGTGCATGCATGTAACTTTCTGTCAAAGATCGCTGCAGTAAATTTAATGCAATGTCAAAATACCTTTCACAACTTCTAGCAACGTAAATCTGGACGGCAGTTGGGTGTTCACAAGACTTCCGGGTGTCAATTGTCAAATAATTTATGGTGTAAATTGTCAAATCGGTGTTCCTGGTTGCCAGTATATATTCGACTAACTATAATTATCGAAAGTTATACAATTTAAAACAACGTTGCATCTCAAATGACTCCCCATTATCTTGTAAATTTTGTCTATTTATGCATAGTGAGGGTGTTAAATTGCGTCAATGTATGACTGGTGAGACTGCGTTATTCCGTATCTCAGAAAGCAACCCGGGTAGAGGTCCAGCCAGCCCAATTGTTACGCTGTATATATGGCATAGCATCAGGGTCTTTCCTTATTGAGGTTTTATTTTCTGTGTATTCTCACAAAGGGAGGCCAGTGTCTGGTTCTCGAGAGATTTCCAGTCGCACGAACACCAGACAATCAATTGTCATTAGTTGGAGCAAAGAGAGTCAACGGCCTCCTTCTATTAGAATCTACAACATCTTGATCTATTTA
>KB293048.1:321351-368548 GCA_000328365.1 Capitella teleta | reverse complement strand
CACTCCATGCCACTGGACGTAATTGCTCAAGGCAGCTGTTTTGTCATGCGGCAGGATTATCTCGGCTTCGTGTGACATTTTCAGCTTTCGTTGATGAGTCTCTCATGGCGTAAATACTGTGACAATTTTGGGAACCTCTTTTAATTACGTGGATTTTTGTAGGATTGTTTTTTTCGCCAGCAGCCAGGCAAGTCGATGACCATGCTTGCAGCCGCGTGTGAAAACACGGCTGGTGAGCTGTCGGCCTAATCAGACCACATGCCTCATTAGAGGCCTGCTTTTAGGCTTGAGCATTGGATTGCGCAATCAGAGTGAGAGTGTAAAATAAACACATTTACAGGGAAACATAACTAAATGAGTTCTTTGGGTATGATGGGTGCGATGAATTCTGGTTTATCAGGCAACAAAGTCGCTGCGTTAAAGTTTACAAAATAGAATTACGCAAGGTCTCGTGTTGCTTAATTAATGTCAGGCAGATTAGCAAATTGTCGGCTCGCATTCTCGTTTTAATATCCCTAAGAATGATACAAATATACGCACTTATAATACCTATTTATGATAATTTTTCGGTTGAGTACGCTTTTGGGGTAAATTGAATGCAATTATTCGTATTAATTGTGTCAATCGACTGATATCATAAATTCATTCTGTCACGAGAAAACCGGCAAAATAATACAAGAATTTAAGCTCCATAGCTGCAGCTATAATACTGTACGTACATTGACCCGTTTATTCGGTTTAGATAAATGCGTGTTCAATTTTAGGCTTCGTTGTTCTTCCCGTTGCTCATGCAAGTGAGGGGCAGTACGGTTGTCTGTTGCGTTACGCTGTCGTAGCTCGCGTGGCTGTTGTGACTGTTGGGTGATTTTCTGCAACTGAACAGCTCTTTGATTGTTTTCCTGAAGTGGGCGTTGATGAGGATGTAGAGGACGAAGTTGAAAGAGAAGCTGATCACCTGCAGTACGTTCAGGATGGACACAACGAAGTTGTAGATGGTATGCGTCTTGATATCGACGATGTCCCGCTTGACGATCTGGTCGATGAACGTGAAGATCTCGCACGATGCAACCAACAAAATGTTCGCCACGACGATCACGGTCAGCGTCAGGGTCACGACCCTGGTCGTGTCGCCCGAATCCTGATCCCGCCTGCGCATCTGACTGTGCATCCTGGCTGACTGATGCAACGCCCGCACCAGGTACACATTGCAGAAGGCCAGGGTGAGCAGAGGGATGAGCACGGCCAGGATGAAGTACACAATGATGTAAGCTCTCCACCCGGCACTCGTCCGACCAAGGTCACCAACCTGCAAGTCGTACCATATGGGCTTTGAATACGGATACATGGACTGCTGGTCGGGGCTCAGCTGCCAACACTTGAGTTTATAGTGCCAGAAACGAGGCAAGTTGAGCATGATGGCCCCAATGAACACTGCGACCATTGACCCTGCCGCGAACTTCATGTCAACAATCATACGCGCGTGGATTGGATAGCAGATGGCAATGTATCGGCTGATGGCCATCACAACCGTCAACCACGTCGAACTGACCACAAAGATGTTACTCACTGAAGTGCCGTAGACGCGGTAAAATGCATCAAAACTCAAAGACAACCATTGGATGGCATCTGGATCGACGAAAGCGTTTGGGAAATTGATGATGCAGAAGAGAAAGTCCGAGAGAGCCAAACCGACCAATCCTGCGGTGGCCGACTTCTCCATTTTGCCCATTCTTGAGACGAGGCTTCGGCGGGTAAGAGCAACCAGGTTGAGCACATTTCCTAGAACTCCAAAGCAGCACACGGCCACAACAATCCTTGTCATGGGAAAGCGCTCGTATCGGGGGGGTGGGGGGGTGCTCCAGTCAGACACGAGCCCTCCTCATGTACCTCATGGTGTGTGTAATTCGACACGATGTACTTTTCACAATTCATTGTTCACTTTCTGATAATCAACGTTTTCTAAATGTAATTTGTTTGTTTGTCGCACAGTTCTAATTCTCAGTGCTACTGTCAGAATTGCCAGTGTTCTTCAGTAATTTATATGCAATGATGAACGCTCTCCCGCAGAGATGTCAAGCTCTGATTGCCGACCGAGATTCTCTTTTATCCCAAGCAGCAGACTCAGCAGCAAACACGCACTGAGGAAAAGTCTCTCGCTGGGTTCCTACCATTGGCCAGTGAAATTAGCGACACCCGTGCAACACGTCGTTGCTCTAAAAGCGTGTTACTATTCACGCATAAATACATCCTGACATCCGAACAGAAAAAAACTTCGAAACTCGTGTAGTGGTACATTGAGAAGATGCATAGCACTTATGTTATTATTTACCGTGTTTCAAGTGATTGTTCGCTGGTTCTCATTCAGAGTGTTCTCTGTATTGTGCGCAATGTTTGCTGATAGCAATATCCTGTACAAGCTCTTTATCCGAATCGTACAATAGTATTACCACTATATATAATATATATAGTGGTAATATATGTCAGCAAACGTATGACCATATCGCATCAAATCGTAATAGACAGCTGTCGACAGTATGTGACCAAATTTAATTATGTTCTTTATAATAGCCAGAAAGTCGAATGATGAATATTGTTAGCACAGTATTTTAGTAATTTAAAGGTGGGCAACAACAGCCCCATATGTGTCGACATATGTTTTGATTTCTGGTCCGATTTTGTGGTTTGTGGGAACTTTCCTTGCTATTGTGACTGAAGTCTTCGGAATTGTCTGAGACTCATACCTTGTTGCTGTTGGCGAATGAACCTTAAGTCGCATCCAAACTTCGATTTTACATCTGCTCCTTCATGTCAGCTCCCAAACGAGCAATAGGGCTGATGGAAGGTCACTTTAGGAATCATTAAATTCCCGGGAAGGCATTCAGTACAAAAACAGAAATGCTCCGTGAATTTGCCGCTTGGCTTTCTAACACGAGTGAAATGTGAAGAGTCATATAGGCAGCGTCAATGAGTGCGAAAGCGGAGTGGCACGTGATCTGCAGACATAACAGTGCAGCTGAATACGATTGATATCGTTAAAAGTCCTTCCTTTTGCTGTTCGTTCATTACAGCACATTGTTTCTCTTCCTTTCTCATCAATATGTTGGATTTACCCATTATCTTCTTCCCCTTGTCGATGTCCAATTTGGTGTCATATTTCTAATTCTGAATCTGCCTAAGAAGGCACATGTGGTGGTTGGTTGTTTAGTAGGCAGTCTTGCGCATGGCTGGCAGCGTGTCCTTTCTCAGATGTCAGACCTGAACCTTAATGGGCCTTGATCCGGGCGAAAAAAGCTCAATCTCGTCTGATTCTGTTTGCTGGCCGGATTTTCTCTAAAAGTCATTGACATCATCTCCGAGGCTACTCATGTCATGCATATACCAATGACATAAACTCGTATTGACCAAACATATATCACAAATCAAGTGCCATTTACTGTCAAAACTGCCAATTAATGAATGCTATTTTGCATGCATCAAATCAATCAAGTGCAAAGCAACAATTCATTTATCTGAAACCAGAGCAGGCACAATCTTCATGACAATCGGCGGTTTTTATCGCATGTCTGTGCCCATGTTCATTTGTCTCCCTTGTGAATTCTCTGTGTATATAGTTGCGTCGTATTTCACACAAGACGGTTGAAAATTTGCAATTGCTGAATGTCAACAAAGACTAATTCAATGCTCAATAGAAATGGCATGTCCACATATTACAAATCACTGTATCTTTTTGACACCTCGGATTTGTTGGATGAGATTTTCCTCGCAACCGTTCTCTTTACAAAGGCTTCCAACGACCAAATTTTGTCCAATAAAGGCGGAGAATACCACGCTCTGATTGGGCAGATCTGTGATGTTGTGTCCAAAAGTTAGTTTTCTTCTGATTTGTCTGATTAATCACTTTAATGGTCCTCGTTTTTAATCATAATGACATGAAAGACACTATGCCACTTGGAGGTACTTAATCGGGTGAAGGGAGAAATCAAACATTACTGATGAACCAGAATATCACATGAACAAGTCCTGACAAATTGATACTTGGTGTGCATAGTTGGCACAACTCGGTTCAATTTAGAAATATTTAATTGATATACATTTTTTTCAATAGTTAATTGCATTATTTTACAATTCTTAGATCATCAAAAGCTTGCTTTGTCGTTCACCACAATCTCAGGCGTCAGTAGGCTTAGTAATTTTCACCCCACGTACACCAAATTGCAGAGCGCATATTGGACATAATATATCATATGCTGCAGATATCTGATGAAAGTTTGCTTTGTCACCCTAAAACAATGCTCCACTGTCATCAAGCATATACCAATAATTCACTTTGGTGTGTAGATCCAGGTGTATTATTGCCTATAGCACTCTCTAAATCCGAGTGAGTAGTATATTGCTGTGTGTTTCCACAAATCAAGCAGTGCAACTCCAGAATAATCTGTTTCTAGATAACAGGGCCTGGCAACGCCATCCAGCGTCTGTGAGTCCTTGGGAACACACTCTCGACTCATAAAGTATGATTTGGGATGTTTAATGGCTGTAATCTAACTGCATGCATGGATTTAACTTACTCAGTATGAACGAAATATTACTATTATAAAGAATTCGCTCACCACGGAAAAAGGTCAATGCCTGTAACGACCAATTGGTGGTATAGGTTGGCATGCATCATTGCAAAATGTACAATATTCCATTTTCCGGACACAGGATATGTGAGCTATGTGTGTAAATGTGCATCATGCTAATTAATTGCTGTATAAGGGTATATAATATAATTGTGTAGAGTAAATTAACAACCTCTGATAATTACCAGGTAAAGACCGCCCGTCGCAGGTGGAAGGAAGCACTGATTTGAGTAGTCCATGAGCCACGGGTAACCATAAAAACCGCAGTGCAAATTATTTCATGATGGGCATCCAAGGGTGTTCTATGGTAGAATGGTGTTGTCCCGCATGTCTTCAAATATTCGCAACTATTCAAGTCAATGCTTAAAGTGGTCTTTTTTTAATGATGTTGTTGGTTTTTTTTTTTTCTTTGCAGAGATGAAGTTGATGAAAAACCACATCAAACATGTTTACAATTATAATAATTATAGCGGGGGAATATCGTGTATTTTTTCTTACGGACAAATATCGCTTTGATGGCTGGCAGGGAAAGGAATGCTTAATTACCACGGTAGGCAATTATAATAAGATACTGGCATTGACAAAAAAGGTCCTTCGGCTTTTATTTTAAGCGATATAGTTTATAATTTTTGGAATATATTGGAATATAAGACCTAAATCTCTTAATGTCCCAAGTTAATGAATGAATGTTTTGTTTGGCCAGATAAACAGCTTGAGAAGCGTCAGCAAGATTGTTTGTTGGTAGCCAAGGAAACTGGATGCCTATTTAGTTAGATAAAGGTTCGGGGTAAACATTTTAATTTTTGTGGAATCTTTAATATCTTTCCTTCGTTGCTATCTCAAAACAATCAGAGGCCCTTTTTATATTCGTGATGCTGGTTCTTAGCGTGTCACTGTTTCTTCAGAAAGAATCCCAAGACATGCAATCGCTGATATCTCAGTATCAGCCTCCCAGACGAATAAATTCAATATAACCCATAAGGTGAGTCATCTCAGATTAAATTATTATGCAATCGAAAGTGACGTTAATAGGATTGACGAGTCGATGTGACCCGTCACTCCCATTGTCTGGACACATTTACCTGTGTAGAAGTTTGCGGATTGTGTATAGATTTATGTATATCATGATTACGCATATACCGTATTATGAACAATTTTAAATGCAGAGTCGGCCAAAATTAGTCTATTTACTCCACAGGAAGTCTAACCAGTGCCATTATTTTTGACATCAATAAATTTTCCCATGCATACAAATGCGTAGATATTTTTTTTTTCTTTTGTACTGTAGGTGGAAATACGACACCCATAGTTTGCACTTGAAAGAGATACAGCCTTATTTATAAGTCAACACAAGATAATATATACGTCGTGCAATTCAATCTATAGCATAACCTCATTGGGTTTGAAGGTTAAGATCTGAAATTTACTTTGCAACAATATCTCTCGAAGCACCATTCGACACCCTGTGTGAACAACCGAAATGTTAGCACAACAATAATTGAAGCCCTGGAGATGAGGGTTAGGTAAGCAATGTTGTTCTTGCTTTACTTTAAGGAATATCACACTCAAGGTTGCAAGATCTTTTGCTAAGTGGTTGGTGCACGCAATGACCCCATCAGGAGCCCCTCCGTCAGACGCCGGTGCATTACCAACACTAGTGCTTCATTTCGGGTTCTCGGAAGTGGATTTCTATTAATAGATATTACATTGCATTGCACAATGGCACTGGGCCGACACTGGGATGACATACTTTTGAAGCATGTGTTTTGAGTGGATGCAAACCATGGTCAAATTGCCTTGAAATGCATATACAGCAAGTAAATAAAATAATAGTTAAAGGACTAGGCATATGAACAAATTATTTCAAACAGGAAACAATTCTCCTTTCATCGATTGCACTATCGAACGTCAAATTAATCGACAACGACGAAGTATATTCAGATCACAAAGTGCACTGAGACGTTTACCGTTTTTACCTGCACAGTTAAGCCAGCAATGTATTCTCTGGTGACATGAGACCGGTATTATCACCCGAGCCCCGCTATCATTACGGGGATCATTTACCAGAAGCGGAAAAGACGTAGCGAGGTCTTTGGCGTATCAACTAACCACTCGGAGTCCATTTATAACCATTTATCTATCCCTTAATGCGGGCCTTGAGTCCTTAAATAACAATGATTCATCCTTGTTAAGTGCAGTTGAACATCGCGATATGCTATCGTATTACTTCAGAGGCATCCACAAAGATACATACTAGAAGTTGAATACCATTCGTTATGATATGCTGCCCGACAGTAGGAATACCCAACGCATTACTTACTGACTTCAAATGTTAATAAGTATGCATATTAAACATCATGTATATTATCGAAGATGGTGTTTTGGTGTTAAATCAATGCTTATTTTGAATTTCAATTGTTTCCACTTGAGACAGCCACACTGTCCGTCTTATGGGGATTCAGACCAGCTGCCGAAAACAGCCAGGAAGGTTCCCTTTTGATCTCTCGGCTCAAAGTCCATTAGGTTCCAGATCTGACGGTTGAGAAAGGATACAGGGGCCAACCACGCGCATGGCTGCCTACTAACAACCCTCGTCTGCCTCCCAAGGCTTCTTGAGAAGTAAAAACATGTCACACAACCTGACATCGACACAGCGGATGCCAAGTAGCCACGTGTCTAGGCTTATGTCGACTCGGTCAACAACGGTAAAAACAGGTAGCATTATAAAATGTTGTCATCACCATTATGAACTAAATTTATCGATAATATCTTGTGACAGATTGATATAATTGGTTAATTGTGCTGTGTGCATCCTATTAATTCAATATCCTGGTATTGGTGAGCAAAAGGGTGTCGCCATGACCCAACTGCTCGTGCAGGGTCTGTTGAGGCGAAGAAATAGCAAGAACTTTGATGAAAGAATATCTTGATCTCTGGGGATCAAAATTCATTGCTTGGAGAAATGTGCTGTCAAAGCGCATTTGTCTGGGAGCTCACGAACAAAATTCACTTGAAAACATTCGGTCTGGGCGTCACTGTGTTATTTACGACTACATTGTAAATGGTTAATCGAACGAAACGAAATTTCCGCTATTTCAGTCATTAGAGTAAACCGTAAGATAATACACCGTGGTATAGGTACTTATTGGCTTTTATTTAGCGATGCAGGATTCACCAAACATTCGCTAACGTACAGAGAGATTGCCACAGTACAATGAGCAGATGCCTGGAGAGCTGGAAACCGGAATTTGCTAGCAGCAAATATTAATCCATATAATGTATACCGATATCCTCCTTCGAATAATATAGCTAGCATATAATCATTTGTAACAAACTAGAGAAGGAAAAAACCTTCTATATATCTTCTCAATTTACCACTACGAGTTAAGTAGTTTTTTTGCTAGGATGTCAGGATGTATGTATGCGTGAATAGAAACACGCCATTTGGGGCAACGACGTGTTGCACGGGTGTCGCTTTCACTGGCCAATGATAGGAGCGCAGCAAAAGACTTTGCCTCATTGCTTGTTTGCTGTTCAGTCTGCTGCTTGGGATATAAGAGAGGCGAGCAGTCTCGGTCGGCAATCAGAGCTTGGCATCTCTGCGGGAGAGCGTTCATCAGTGTATATAAATAACCGAAGATTGCAAAGGACAGTGGCTCAATCGGCGATAAAAAGATATCTGCGATGCATTTTTCATAGCATCGCTGCTGTTTGGCTGGTAATTAGAACCGCACGACACACATTTGACGATACATTTTGAAAGCGTTGATTATCTCTGAAAGTGAACAATGGATTGTGAAGTATACGTCGTGCCGAATTACACGCACTATGTGGTTGAAGATGCAGGTGAGCATGAGGAACATGAGGAGAACTCGGTTTTGATTGAAACCCTCACCCGATACGAGCGCTTTCTCATGACAAGGATTGTTGTGGCCGTGTGCTGCTTTGGAGTTCTAGGAAATGTGCTCAACCTGGTTGCTCTTACCCGCCGAAGCCTCGTCTCAAGAATGGGCAAAATGGAGAAGTCGGCCACCGCAGGATTGGTCGGTTTGGCTCTCTCGGACTTTCTCTTCTGCATCATCAATTTCCCAAACGCTTTCGTCGATCCAGATGCCATCCAATGGTTGTCTTTGAGTTTTGATGCATTTTACCGCGTCTACGGCACTTCAGTGAGTAACATCTTTGTGGTCAGTTCGACGTGGTTGACGGTTGTGATGGCCATCAGCCGATACATTGCCATCTGCTATCCAATCCACGCGCGTATGATTGTTGACATGAAATTCGCGGCAGGGTCAATGGTCGCAGTGTTCATTGGGGCTATCATGCTCAACTTGCCTCGTTTCTGGCACTATAAACTCAAGTGTTGGCAGCTGAGCCCCGACCAGCAGTCCATGTATCCGTATTCAAAGCCCATATGGTACGACTTGCAGGTTGGTGACCTTGGTCGGACGAGTGCCGGGTGGAGAGCTTACATCATTGTGTACTTCATCCTGGCCGTGCTCATCCCTCTGCTCACCCTGGCCTTCTGCAATGTGTACCTGGTGCGAGCTTTGCATCAGTCAGCCAGGATGCACAGTCAGATGCGCAGGCGGGATCAGGATTCGGGCGACACGACCAGGGTCGTGACCCTGACGCTGACCGTGATCGTTGTGGCGAACATTTTGTTGGTTGCTCCGTGCGAGATCTTCACGTTCATCGACCAGATCGTCAAGCGGGACATCGTCGATATCAAGACGCATACCATCTACAACTTTGTTGTGTCCATCCTGAACGTGCTGCAGGTGATCAGCTTCTCTTTCAACTTCGTCCTCTACATCCTCATCAACGCCCACTTCAGGCGAACAATCAAAGAGCTGTTCAGTTGCAGAAAATCACCCAACAGTCACAACAGCCACGCGAGCTACGACAGCGTGACGCAACAGACAACCGTACTGCCCCTCACTTGCATGAGCAACGGGAAGAACAACGAAGCCTAAAATTGAACACGCATTTATCTGAACCGAATAAACGGGTCAATGTACGTACAGTATTACAGCTGCAGCTATGGAGCTTCTTGTATTATTTTATTGTCTGTAAATTCCTTTACCCTCTTATTCAGATTGCGCCTTCCAGGGTTCAAGCAAGAAAGAATGTCTCTAAGGGAGCATATGGTCTGATTTGGCGACAACTAACATAAGAAGTGGTTTTTCTACACCTTTTCTACAGCGATTAGTGGAATCTTAGCCCATGGACCATTAATGCACCTTTCAAAGTTAATAGTTATGCGGAAAAATGCCAACAAACTCCTGAGGCATGATCACGCAGTCGCCTTGGGTAATTACGGCTATAAACCTCACTTAGTGGAAGCAATGGCTATTAAGGCTAATCGTTCGCCGTGTTCTGTAAAATTACCTACCTGTAATGCCCGAGTTCTCGAGTGTAGCCACAGAGCTTCAGTTTGATCACATCAAAGAGATCGGCGGAAGTGGACTGTGGTGAGCTAGAGCAACTTTAACTAGGCTATAGCCGGGCTGTAGGTCGCTGGTATAGAACACAGAGGGTCTTACCAGTAAGCGAGCAGATATGGACCAAACTCAATGCAGTGAACTCTTACTGTTTATATATAAAATATCAAGGGAATTAATTAAGTCACAGATTCGTGCCAATCTTAGGACGCTTACCTCGAAAGCAATCTTCTCCTCAAAAGAGGGAGCCAAAATTTTCTGGCAAGATGACAAGTAAATGAAACCACTGACACCAATAATTTTGCACGGCAAAGCCTAATGACTAATTTTTGCCCAAAAATACAATCAGTTCCAAAACGACTAGCAACAGGTACGATGTATCCATTTTGTCGGACCGCAGCAAATTTTCAGTCCCGCAGCAAACTGTACTAAAATCAGGATCTCGAAATCTCGAAATCAAATCTTTAAAATTCAGAATGGAGTGGCAACAGTGTAGAGCTTAGGACACATTTATTATTAAAAAGAATGGCTTTAATTCGAGTGAAACATATCCTGTCGAAAAATGTCTCTCGAAAAATAAAAGCTATTCTGAGAGTCAAATTGAGCATGAAATGTGCTAGAAACAGTAGTTAGAGTCAGAAGACACATTGCATGAGTAAGTTGACTTGATGGAAATTAGCAGACGACACATACCGCGCCCTCTGGTGTATATCTTTAGAATCGTTTTATATACCTCACAACATGTTGTGTTACCTATCTAATAACTATAGAATTTATAACAAGTATTTCGAACTCTAAAATTATATGAATACTGTTATATGCATGGAGTATTCTATTAAATCATACTGCTGGACTGATCTCTATCGAACGAATGCTTTGATTAATTTCAATTGCATTTCTAAGCTGGACTATTATTGATCAATCACTGAGCGGTTTGTTCGAAGGTCGAATGCTGCGGCCATCGCCCCTGTTACTAATCGTTTTGGAAATGAAAGCATTTGTGTGCAATTAATTAGTAATTAGTCATTGCCGTGCGAATTTGTTGGTGTCTATAGGTTCATTTATTCATAATTTTGCCAGATCCGAAGCCGAAGCTCTCTCACGTGAGGGGAATGTAGCTTTTGGGGCTTTGTTATTGTTAATCTGAGAAATCAGTGACTTCCCTTGATATTATAATTTACTGTCTAGAAGGCAGCATAGACATTTCATGTAACCAGAGCCCACTGGTAAGACTTCTTGTGGTATAGAAGACAGAGAGCATGGTGAATGCATTGGATTTGCTGGACAATATGGACATCAACTCAATTTGTGCTTGTAGCACGCGCCGACATACCTCAGTTAACATTTTGCAAAGGAGAATACGAATTTCGACCAAACAGCCATCTTTCAGTGCAATAGATTCAACTAGGGGCTACTGCTCATGGGTAGTGGCTCGGTGGCTACAATAAAGAATTCTGGCGACCGTATCATCCGATCGGATTGGGTGGAGCCGTAAAACCCCATCACTCACTCACAATAATGAATTCGAGCATAAATTCGCAGCACACGATTGGGGCGCTGTTTGCACGGAAGAAAAAATCAGCACCGAACACATTGAACCGTGGATTCAGGTGCAATTACAATCTCATGATGAATGGGTCCTTGTTTCTTGATTATGAAGAATTGCGGTAGCAGAGAACAGTAAATCGTGATGATATCATAACTGCTTTGAGATGAAACACAACATTACCCGCAAAAACATAGCAAATGGGAGTATGGATTTTGGCCAAAGCTTAATCGATGTCCCTGAGAACAAAGCGCCAAGAGGATAGGATGATTCCCATACAATAACGACTCATTCATTGCAATATCGTATTATTTTTACAAGGCCACGGGGCTCATTGTTTTTAAACAATGCAATTCACATTCAGATCATAATTATTATGAGTGCATTCATTATCAAGTGAATTTTCTTCTGTGCCAATACTTAATTTAAGCTCAAAAATGCTTTCCTATATCGACACTGCTGTCTTCGTCTTCAGTTTAATTGAAAACCAACAGTGGTCTTCGCGACGAGCTATTTGTGGCGTCCGATAAGCATGCAAGGCTGTCGGCAAACTTGAAAACCGGTGATTTTAGTCCGGCATCTTGTGTTTTGAGAACAATTTTAAAACACTATTGTGAAATGGGATTGGAACAAATGCGGCTGAATTCCTCGATCATTTTCCTTTGTAAGAACATCATTGCATCATTGACTAACTTAACTTAACTGGACGGTGCAGAGCCATCTCCTTAGTTGTGATCAAAAGCACTGATATGAAAAAATTAAGATCGGCCACGCTCCGCTTCTCAATATTCGGTTGCGTGATAATTTTGAATTTTGCGTTTGAGGTTTATTTTCACGATTTGCCTGTTGTAGCATATAATTATGACTGATTTTAATAGCCCACCTTGCTGCCCAACTTGAGTGAATACTGGTTCATTAGAATGATTACTTGTCTTCCAAAGGATCTTGTAGATTTCACACAACAAAGGAGAAATTAACAACACTTGATCATCAACTTGATAAAAGTTCACAACTTTTTATCATTTGATTCTCGCACTTAGACTCGCCAGTCTCGCATTCTATGTCAACATCCTCCCCATCACCCAATGCAGGGTCTTCATCCATTTAAGGCCAATAGGGCATGATATAAGGACGCCTATCCCTTGAACCACGTACCCCTGAACCATAAGCTGTATCCCGATTATAATCCATGTTACGTGACGTTTCTAATTGAATAGTCAAGAGGTTGGAGAACGTGGTGTCCTGCATGTGGGTTCTTGGTTTCGACTTGGCCAGCTTCATTTGACTGAAAAGCCACTCCACATCAGCGGAGATTGCTGGTTGTGAGATGAGCAAGTGAACAACTATAAACATAATAGGGCACTGTTGTATTTCTGGTTCAGTGCTGGCCATTTGAGTTAATCATGTGGTATAATTATGTGACCAATTAGCCACGAATAATTATTTGCGACCATTAGTTATTTGCGACCAATTGGCCAGGAAGCAGAAGCACAATTAATGTTATGATGTAACTGTCTTTGTTCGCTTTGTATAAGGCATATAACGTGCATGACACAATAGACTACGCTAACATTACCCTTAATAGAAACATATATAGCATGACCCTTAGATGTTAATTAGGATGCTCGCGTACGTCATAGGTCAAAACAACAACCTTAGTATAGGGACTCGAAGCCTACACAACTCGTATACCACCACTGGCCACTAGAGGTTTGAAACCAACCACCAACCACATACTAGTAAACCTTTGTTACATCAGGATTCTGAGGTTTAATAAGCCCGTAAAATATTAAATAGACAAATAGACAAACAAAGCAATATAAGTAAACATTTCTCGATGCAATTTTTTTCCATGGAAAAATCCAAGCGTAGCACTGCATCCGCGGGATGCATTGCCGTGATTTGGAAGGTCCAGCAGATATTTCAATTATCTCGCAGCGGAGAACTTAGTTTCCGATATAGAGTACTTACATAACAGCCTGACAACTATCTGAATCCTGATTAATTAACGGACACGAATCCATTGCCGGCCTCCTGCAAAGCGGATGTCCTGTTATTATTTCATTGGTTGATATCAAAATATGTTTTGTGTAACAACAGAACATAACAGGAAATGTGCCGCAAGCTAAAATAAACTGCAAGATATGTTCCATCTGATGTTGATGGATAGCATAACCGAATAAATACATTCAGTCATCCAAACATACTGCTCAAGGAGCTAAACATACCGATATTCACGCTATTCCCGTCTTATAAACCCACATAGGGTATCGCGGCAGAGATGATCTTGCGATCGAATGCATCACTTAACATCACTGACCCGGAGATTACGAGCGGATCCTTAAGTATATCTGCTGCTTGAATGTAACACTCTACAGGACTATTAGACTGAGTGATTGTATTGCTGTCGAATTGGTGGCAAGATTAATAACAGCTAAGTTTTAGATCTGACATAACCGGGGTATGATGTCCACGTGGCATATGCATTACATGTACTATGCATGTAGCATACCGCTTGTTCCAATAGTTTTATAAACCATATGAGCTCTATAATGCAGATTATGCACAGTTTGAGGCTGCAGCAATTACTGCTATTATATACTTTGAAGAGGACCTCTGTTCAATTCGGAACCTTTTTGGATCGATTCTATATGCTTTTCTGAGTGACAAAAGACCAATTATTACTCAGACAGAATAGCTTGAAACCAGATGAGTGCGAGATTTCCTTCTGTGAGAACTACTGAAAGATCTGCTCACTCGACGGCTCTCATTGTTAACAATTAGAGAGTTATTTTTATAACATCACCACAGTATGAAATCGACCAGGAGAAGAAAAAGAAAACGAAATTTGATAAACCTCCAACTCAAATTCGATGCACCAAGGAATTAGCCAACAGCCAGCGTAATATCTAAAAATATGTCAATCAAAAGGCGAATATGTCTTTTGAGATGCATCCTCTGTCATCCGTTACAAGTTCAAAACAATCAGAGGTCTAACTTCATTTGTGGTCCACGAAAGTGCAGCCACAATTCCGCTTTGTTGTTGGGTTTTTGGTGCCTCTGGGTTTTATAGATTCCTTTCAGCACATGTCAGTGTTCACAGATGTTAACGAGCGGTGTTTTTGAGTGTGGAGCAATCTGAAATTTTACGATAACTACTCGTGAAAAGGGACAGGCATTCGTGCTGCCTCGTAACAGACGTCAATTGACAATGGCGTTGGCAATCAAATGGATCTGACTTCCTTCTTGGACAATGCCGTTCCGAGAAGCCCCATGGGTTCTTTCACATATAAGGGGATAATCCGGATAAGCCTATCCTACAGTTCTGCACCAACCAATGGACAATCGGTTAAACCTCACAATCTTCCAAATTTTCATATTTTGAAATTCTCTGGTCTAACGCATGAAAATAATCCCCAAGTGTGAGACGTGTAGTCCTGCTCCCAGCATCCCGTTTTGTAGCTGCGGGATGTGGTATTGTAGGTACAAGTTTCAATAATAATTGGCTCGCATGGATATCAATTATTGTACAGAAAGAGCCATTTGCCCTCAATCTTCATATTATGGACATTGCTTTAAAACTTGAGCAATATATTTACGCCAGAGTATGACTATATAGCCCAATGCTATAAGCCTACCCTAGGTGTGCACACAATTAACACTTGCGTAAACTAAGTAGGCCAACTTTAATTTAGATATTTAACGATCCCATAAGGAGCTGTGATCAAAGGGAACGACACCAGATGTTTTTAGAATTTTGGTCACTCTCGCAATTGACTTCGCTTCAAAGGGCGATCCTTTTCTCAAGTCGAAGGTTAGTCACGACCTAATGGAGGCAACTGAGCAGCCTGAGTCGTAGCTTAATTCCAGAGCACATTCCGAAGAAATTTCATCATGACCTTGAAGAAATGTCGCAAGCCAAGTGATTCGATTAGGACATTAGGGGATAATTCATTTGCGTGCATCCGATTTGTAATCAACTGCGTCACCATGCAATGCAGGTTCTCTGGCTTCATCAACCATATAATTATGGAGACGAGCTTCCTATTGTATACCATACATATTACATGTGGATAAAAATAGATATATACATGTATTGGTGGTCTATTTGGTATATAATAGGAAGCTAATCTGCATATCTATTTCTTCCACATTCATGCCCAGATTCAAGAAGCAACAATAAACTGCAACCTACTAGTATATATTCTAGAAGTTATTACAATGATTATTTTCAGCTTCCAGAGTATGAACTCCGATGATAAAGTCATTATTAAGAAACTTATCTAGAACAACATTTAAATTATGTAAATTCTGGGGTATCATATACCAAAATTATTAACCCCCTTCCGCTAAAAAAACCCTCAAAAACTCAAAAGATCAAAAATCTGCCCGAGGTGTAAACTATTGGAACGGAGAACAACAAATGAGATGTGCCCACAGGGTAAGACCAAGATAGAAATGTTTGCACAAACCTCGTAAACTGAATCCGACAGCAAACCCTCAATTGATTAGCAAATATGTATAGGAGCTCCTGTGAGGTATCGATGGCTACTAAAATGGTCTAATTGTGTGAAAGGGTGATAAAAGCTGATTGCACCGGTCCTCAGCCTCACATTGCAATCTACCTCTGCCCAATGAAGTAGAAGTATACACTGCTTACGTTCAGTGTCGCTTTGGGCATCACGACAAGTTGGGTTACTTTGCGGTTGATCTACTCAACAAACCAAAAGCACCTCAGGGATCCGTTGAAATGGACTGATCAACGATCGACGTCGTTTGCATTTCGAGGAAACCAAGGATGTCATTTACCACAAAGATTGGGAGACATGGGTCATGATGGGGTTTTATGGCTCCACCCAACCATTCGGGTGATTCAGGCGCCAGAACAGAAGGCCCGGGACCGATGTTTCCCCCTACTCTTATCGGTAAATCCCAAGGGTTCTTTATCCTGCATACCACCATAGACAGTAGTACATAGGGTCCGGTCTTGTTACGCAATTAGGCAGCACTGCAGAGTCACCGAAGAATTATACTTATAACGAATTACAATTATAATTCACAATCATAAACGCCCGTGGTCCGAACCCGGGACCTCGGCCTCCACAATAAGCATATAATTGCAGTCAACCGGTCAAACCGACGAGATACTCGGTGCCCCTCATTGATTGGGAGACGAACTTCTGAGCTTCTAATGATATACAATAGAAAGATCGTCTCCATATCTATGGTTTTACCGGATAAAGATTGTGCATGTCGCGATGAGAAACTAAGCAGTACAACATTGGAGCAATTCCATCAGACTAATGCTGATGATGTTGATAGAGCAAAAATATGAGTATTCAATACCAGCCACTAAATCTGATTAAGAAGATGCTTGTACAATGTTCACACCTTCTCAGTACTAATTCAGCCGACAATGAAGAACGCTGCGTGCATCTGACGTACTTCAGATGCATCGTTGGTTCCTTATCTGATTAAAAACCAGGGAAGAACACCCGCAAGACTACTTAGCTTGGTGAATGAGTGGCAAAGGGTTGCGTACGTGGTGAATGTGTAATCAAATGGTCCCTTCATTCACCCACAGAATGCTATAAGGAAGGTGTGCAAGGGAGGACGAATGTTGTTGATGGTCGAGTAGGGGATTCTGAGATCTGTGATGTGTTTCATGATGGGTATGAGCATCTGTATCAGTCTGTGCCTTCTGATCAGAGTGAACTCGAGGAACTCCAGCGCGAACTTTCTGCGGGAGTAGATCGCACATGTAAAGTAGGCTTATATTACTGTGATCACGTGATCAGCCCACGTGACATTGAGTTTGCCGTTCGCAAATTGAAACCAGGTAAATCTGATGCCTGTCCGCAGTTAATGTCAGATCATTTCATTCATGGCTGCCCAGAATTATATGTCCATTTGTCTCTTGAATGCTATGCTGATCCATCTGGATGTGAGCTCAGTTATGTCACGCTCTGTTTTGGTCCCCATACCAAAGAACAGGAAGAAATCTATGAATAGTGCCAGTAATTACAGATCGATTGCCATCAGCAGCATTGCGGGAAAGTGCCTTGATAATGTTATTTTAGTGAAGCATGCAGATGTTCTAAGCTCGTGTGATCTTCAGTCACAGTACGACGCAATGCACGTTCGTTTTGAATGAAGTGGTCGATTTCTATATGCGAGGTGGCTTATCTGTCTATGTTACTTTGTTAGATGCGACGAAAGCGTTTGACAGGGTTCGCTACACGAAGTTGTTTCGTCTTCTTGTGGATCGGAGCATGTGTAATGCAACCGCTAAACTATTACTTTGTAGGTATGTCAATCAGTCGCTTGGTGTCCGATGGCAGAGTGTGACGTCAGATTCGTTTCCTGTAACAAACGGTGTAAAGTAAGGAGACATGCTTTCACTCATGCTCTTTTGCGTATATATCGAAACCCTCCTCGAGCGATTGCGGCGATCGGGCATCGGCTGTTACATTGGTTCCACCTTTGCTGGTGCGATCAGATATGCTGATGACGCAGCTCTTATGGCGCCAAGTCTTAGTACAGCACAGAAAATGCTCAATGTCTGTGAAGATTTCTCCAGAGAATTCTTCGTCCAGTTTAACTCGTCTAAGAGTAAAGCTACTGTATTCAATGCTCCCCCCAATACCGCCCGCTCAATGCGAAAACTGACCATGAATGACTCTCCTTTGCATTTAGGTCACGTGGTTGACGATAAAAGTGCCTCTCTGAACATGGAAAACGCCTGCAGAGATTTGGTTGTTCGTGTGAATATGTTATACTCTAACTTCAATTTTGTTCATCTTGACACAATACTGCTGCTCTTTAACTCGTACTGTACAAGTTATTACGGTTGCTCTTTCTGGGATTTCTCCCCTAGGACTATCAATGGCTTCGTCGTTTGTTGGCGTAAATGTGTACGACGCTTGTTGTACCTACCATATCGGACCCGTTCCAAGTTTCTTCATCTGATAGTGCTGAAACCAGAACCAAGGCACCAATTGTTTTTCCGCTTCCAATCTTTTTATGTCGGATGTACCACAAGTACGAACCACATAGTCAGCTTGTGCACACGCCTGCTCCCCTTTAGCTCGTCTAGTGTTGCTTGCAACTTAAGGCAACTCATGTCGTTTGTAAATATTAATTATGACCAGTTAAACAATCTGATCGATAATCATTCGATACGAAAAAGATTGTCTGAATTTTGTGAGGCGACCACAGATCAGGAGAGTCTCTGCTGTGCCAGCTCAGTTATTGAATTAATGAAAATTAGAGAAGGTAGCTTGATATCGCCAATAAACCCGACAGAAGCTACCGATCTTCTCAAACACATGTGTTGTAATAATGACTATTTGTAACTTTGTTTTCCCTTTCCCCCTTTCCCTTTAGTCTCACGTGACGGACTGACGGTTTCACTTTCGTGACGGTTTCTTCCTTTCACACTTCATTTTTTTTTCTCCATTAAATTTATTGTAAATCAAGAATTTACTCAATAAATGGTATATATATATATATATATTGCCTAACTAAACTACACTGCTTGCGTATTTGTTAGTGATAATTTAAGAGCAAGTCGAATAAGTCTACCAATGAATAAGCCTCCCATACAGTAGTATTAATTGTGTTTTGTTCTGAGGCGTGCTTGCTGTTGTTCTTTCGTACTCACGTACGAGGCTCTCCCTCAAAGTAGATGCTTTGGACTTAATCCCTCGCATTGCAGCTTGCATCTTGTTTGTTTTATGCATTGGTGAAATGCACGAGCTATTTAATGATTCCATGTGATGCCGGATAATGGCGAATGTTGGGGGCTGAGATCAAAAGGAACCACTTACGGATTTGTAGTCTCCTTGGCACTTGACATGTTTTATGTCATAACAACGGAAGCTCCAATTTTGAATGATAATACCTGTACGGATTTTGCATGTTCATTTGGCAGTAAGAGAGAACAGTATTTCATTTAAACGGGCACTAATAGCCTTCTTGATTTGTCGCCCAGAAGAACATTAATTTTCATTCCTTCTCACTGAATAATAATATTTTCTGACTTCTGGAGTAAGTTATGTTTGTGTTTGATTGAACAGGGTGTGGTTATCTGTTTATTTTCTTCTTGCAACAGCGTCAAATGCTACACTGAATACTCTTAAATGCAAAAATTGTTTTGGTTGTGATTAACGGTGCCATTTCAAATTCATAATATGATAGACATGGAGGTTAGCTTGTACAAACAAAACTAGACATCGACATAATCATCTCTTCATTGTGAAAAAATAGTCACAACAGATCATTTAAGTGAGTGGCCCGCAGTTTCACGTCTACCCGCCACAAAATTCATACTACTAGTATAATGTGAATAAAAATACAGAAGATATGAAAACAAGCCCAAATTTTCTACAAAATTATTAATTTGTGCAAAATTTGTGCGTTTTTGGAGGCCGAAACCGGAATCTGCAATAATCGCGTAAGCGGATAACAGGGTTGCCATGGCAACAGGCCACACGTAATGATCATTGTCCCATCTTGTTTGTACAAAAGCTAACCTCCATGTCTGCATAATATGCCAACATACGGAGCACTAAAACATTAATAATCGTCGTTTAAATTCAGCATTCCATTTGATTTTATAAATTACCAAAGCAAATAACGGTTAGTTTGTATATTCACCGATATGATCGCAAAATAAAAAAGTACCGAAGAAAACCGATTTCCCGTACATTCTTCGAGCAAAACATTAAAAGTAAGTTGGAGTTAGTTGAGGGATTTTAGGTGCATTTTTAGACAATTGATTAATATGGAATATTTGTATCCGTGTCTCACTCGAGAATGGAACACCTCCATCCCATGTCAGATGTGATGTGAAAATGACAGTTATAGGGTTACCTCGTATTTTATTACATTTGATGCAATAATATATATTCACGTTTCACTAAGGCGTAGTAGGCCGAGAGTTCCTTGATCTGTCGGCATGCTTTTTTTATTACAGATAGCACTAAGCCGCTCTTCAACTCA
Organism: Capitella teleta; assembly: GCA_000328365.1. Lineage (NCBI taxonomy): Eukaryota > Metazoa > Annelida > Polychaeta > Capitellidae > Capitella > Capitella teleta. The sequence continues at coordinate 347,933 of KB293048.1, read as the reverse complement.
CAGTATCAGCCCTAAGAACCGATTTCTTTCTATTATACAAAGCGATTTGCTGCGCTGCAAAGATATCAGAGTGCCGTAAAACTCCACCCATTCATTCATTCATTTGCGCTGCAAGGACAATGTAACCTCAGAAATCACCATGGGATGACCCTAACATCGAGCACGTACTCTGTGCGTATGACTGAAAGACGCAGAAGCAGAAAAAGAATGACGATGCATTTCACCATTGCTTCATAACTTAGGTTCCAAGTGGAAAGGAGAATCCAGCTTAGTATAATGCCCGTGTGGTGCTGTAATAAATACCGAGACTTGTTTTTCCAGCAACTGTTCTATCGTTGATGTAACATGGTATTCATAGCAACAGAGTTGAGAAATAACATTCTTTATACCTAGTTCGAATTCAGTCTTTATCGGCCGTTTTCGCAGCTGTATTTCAAATGTTTACTTTGCTTCCGATAAAAAGTGAATAGACTTGGACATCGCGTGAGAAAAGGACATTAAGGTTGACGTGGGTCGAATTGAATGTCCATTCGTATAGCGAGGTCATCGTCGACTGCATTTGGACTGTTCGTTAGAATATGACGGCTTGCTATCATATTTCCCCATTCCACTCTATATTATTATCCCAAAGAACGCATTACATATTAGCACTTCCATTCAGACCCTAGTGTCACACTCTCAGCTCCATATAAGTATAGTTATACGATATAGCGAACATTTATTGCTAGTGTGCATTTACCCCAAAGTAAGACAAAATGAAGTTTCATAAATTTATGATGAACCATAAAATATTCACATGGTATACCATGCATGATCGAAATAAAAAAGATATACGCAGAAAATAACTACGAAGAATCACATTGCATCAAAGATTATGCAAATGAATTCAATTCCTCTGATGTTATCCAAAAGATAAATCTTGTGGTCTCATTTGACTTATTTCGTTGAGCGTAAACAGAAGGGCTGAACTCAGAGGCTCACTCTTTCCCTCTCATCCTGATCTCAATCGAACGTCATTACACGAAATGTGCTGCGTTTCAATGACAAGAGGTGGGTTTTGGAAAATGCACAATTTTCATGTTCCATCAGATTTGCACTCGATGTCATTGATACCACCATTACGAAAAAAAGAGCAATCGTCCGTATTCCTTAGAGAAATAAAAGGGGACCCCAAACCTATATTTACTGCAGGGTTATATTAGGTGTGGGAATTTCTTTTATTGGTCCAAGAGTACATTTCTATAACTTTCGTGTCGTAACATGAATGACTAGAATGAGGAAAGAAAAGGAGATTAATATTCAAGAGGTCAGGAAATAAATTTAAGTGTGTCATCATACGAGACGTCAAGAACGCTTCCCTGTCTTGTGTACGTCAATGTAAGCACTGTAGTCCAACATAGAAATATACACTTATCGTCTTTATCGAACTAATGACCTGAACATAAACGGTACTTCAATAAATGTAAATACGTAAAACAGAGTGGTACGATATATTTATAGATTAATTTCTGATATAAAGTCCGTGAATTGTAACATTAATTGATCCATGAACTTTTATAATGTAACAGGGCGTGCAATTATAAAAGACATGTCATATTTCACTTCAATGCCTTCGTCAACACACAGTGCCACTGACAAAAAAATGTGTGAAAATAAAAGTGTAGGTGAGCATAAATCGCTGAGATGTATATTACTCGACAAAGGTTTTGACAACCCTTCATACTCTCGATAATTGCACAATTCCTACCAATCACAACGAGCACAGAAGAATAATATCAACAGCAGCATTATTAATAACAAATTATGAGTTATTTTTCAGAATTGAGACACTCTAGTTATGCCTAGCATCTCTTACAGCTGTAACGAATCACATGTTTCCCTCTTCAGTTGACGGTTCACCCGTGTTCTGTTTGATTGAATGCAATCCATCATTTGGGTCCACCGGTGGCCTCTTCAGGACCAGAGCAGAGCCAATTGGCCTTCAAAGGTCACGTGAGACCAAGGACAATTGCAAAGGGAATCACGTGACGTCCTTGAGACATCTGGCTGCAAATTGTGATACGAGTTTTTTTAGCGGAAATGGAAATCCAATCACTATTTAGGAATTGGTATGGCTGTACAGTTTACAAGAGCTCAGTAAGATATCTCTCCTGTGCTTACCAATTGAACCTGGTGTGCCATTCACTAAATGAGCACCGTTTCATATCTTACAAAACTTTGGTCACGAACGCAGTGGTCAATTGTACGATGATTCCATGGTTGATAAATGCGGGGGTGCACTTGTCAAGCACAATGATCAGGGTCATAGTGGCATATCATTTATTGTGTGTATGTGCATATGTACTCTATGACAAAATTGCCATCGCAATCTCAAGTTAGCAACACATTTTCATAGATTTGAATAACATTCAGTTGTTGTTTTTGTGCAGCTTTTTTACTTGAACTTTGATAGCAGAACATTGAATCATATTAAATATAATTGTATTAGTGATGATATATGTCGTTATAATTTAGGTTCCTGTTGAAACCTGAATCATAGAGCTCTAGCTCTGTCTTCAAAAGTTATAAAGCAAGCTCCAGTCCAGTGGGTTAAACCGCTGACTACAATCCTATGCCGACCGTGGGTGTCGAGGTCCCGGGTTCGAGACCCGATCAGGCCACGGGCGTAATGATTGTGAATTACAATTGTAATTCTTCGGTGACTCTGCAGTGCTGCCCAACTGCGTAACAAGGCGGGGCGCTGTGTACTACTGTCTATGGTGGTATGCAGGATAAAGAACCCTTGGGATTTATCGTTAAGAGTAGGGGAAAACCCCGGTCCCGGGCCTTCTGTTCTGGCGCCCGTATCACCCGAACGGGTTGGGTGGAGCCGTAAAACCCCAATCACTCATCACTCACTCATCACGCAAGCTCCAGTCTGAGACTGCATCGAGGAAACCAGCTCGCCACTACGTAACCCAGGATTTTAGCTTTCACTGCATCTAGTTGAACTACATGTATACTAATTTCTTACATGCAATGGTCATGAGGTTTCTGATAATGTTCTTGCCAGCATGAATTATCTTGCAGGTGGGTGCTGTCGGGCTGTCGCTTTGATCTCAGAGCAATTGGGCCACCCTGTACAAGCCATTCAAACTGCATTACTTCCCCATATTACAGTATTGCCCAAGGCAGTGCAGCATCCGGTGCATCGCGGGATGGCGTTTCTTGGATTGTGTAATCCGATAGCTTCATTAACAAACATACGGAATGACGTCTCAACTTAAGGAGTTGCACAATTCCCGGTATGTACACCATGTGTGGCGTAATTTCTTCCATTTCAAGAAACACCTGCCTATTCTTCCTTGACAACACAATCTGCACGGAAGGCGGAGATCTGCGAAAAGTAGATTATCTGAGGGTGAATGTTGAATACAATCGTACAAACAACTGACAAAAAATTGTTTTGGATTTGGTTACGAAGCGGAATTAGACATCCGTGAATGATATTTCGGTTGGCTAATTTCCCTGAATTGTTGTTCCGTTCTACTTTATATGCTCAGAGAATAAGCTTGTTTACCTTTAGTTGAATTGGTTGCTCGTTTACACTTTACACCATCGAATTACGAGAATGACTGTGCCATGTTAAAGCGCCTATTTGCGGTAGCTTGAAATTTAAGGGGAACATAATAGCATATAAGGCTCCAGAGCTATTCTGCTCGAAACGCCAAGACATCCAACAAAATGTTCTCCTAAAATCTGGCTTCAATTCTGACCGATCACGTGACCCATATGAGCTTTCTGGTTACCCCTTCATATTGTGTTATGTCTAACACAATGAATGCTATTTCGAAGTATTACTTTTTTCTGCTTTCCTCTCAGAATATTCTATTCATCATTTCAATCCTAATCTTATTTTTAGCCATCACCACCAAGAAGGAAATCCGGTGCAGACAGATGGGATAAAGATAGTGCATGGCATTGCTTAGTACTGCTCTTCTATTCATGCTAGAGTGATAACTGGTTGAAAGCATTTAACTTAATTAAACATTAGCATAAAGTAATTAATGTACATGAAATAGCCAGGACATTTAATTGTGTCATACCTGCTTGCAAGACTCCTCTAAGTCTGCCAAAGGACTCCAATAAGCTCCAAACAATTGCCCTTACTCTAGTTTTAATAGGGTTTCCTTTTTCTTTCTTTTTTATATATTTTATTGTAGATAGAGGTTATCACACGGCTGAGCTTTAAACATCATGCTATCATTAATATAATGTATGATTGGTGCATCTAATATATTCATCCTTGCGTATGGAAATGAATCAGGATGTTGAGTGCATTAGCTCTGTACTGCATCACTCTGCTCGTCGTTAGTGAAGGCAGGCACAGTATTCATCCCTGTTCCTCAAGTGGGCCAAGAAAGCACTGCCATCACTTACACGGAGACACGTTTCTCGGAAGAAAAAACTTACAGATTCGCCCATAAGAAAAAAAAACGTCCCTGACATTAGGTCTTGTAGCCATTTTGCAACATATACCTGCCTGAAAACGGTGAAATAAACATCCAATCTCAAGATATGGAAACATCTCAAATTGTGCTAATTTCGTTGATATGTCATAATACACTAATAATACACTGTCATAATTGTTTAGCAATTATTCGGAAAATCGCGAAAATTGCTTTAGATTTTGATGGATGAAAATTCGACCTATTTATTTACAAAAAAACAAAAACAAAAACAAAAACAAAAACAAAAAACAAACAAACAAACAAACAAACAAACAAACAAACAAACAATTCCATGCATGTAGATTTTGCTTCTACGGTGCCTGCTGGTGATTGATGCAACTTCTGCCTAATTTCTGTCAGTGCATGGTTAGGCATTATCTGTATCAGGCAGGTTTATTTAGACTATATATTTTTTCGAGCAGATTACAGCAGCATTGTCTGCTCAATTAACTGAGTGCACGGCAATAAATTATGATGTACTTATTTTGTCGTGCACAAAACTTTGAATTCCAATGTTGCTCAATTTATTCTCTAGTCCAGAACACCTGATATGAAACAACCACCGGATCGGTGGGGTTTTTTTTTTTTTTTTTTTTCTCCAGATTTCTCTGTTAAGTTGATAATTCACCGAAAAGAAATCACAATCCATTGAAAAAGGCATTTCATGGCTAAATTAATGGTGTCATTGTACATATAAAATACCTGGCATCAATTTGTCCTGGATTAATCATCATGAATATAATTCGAAAGAAATCATTCTAACTGTCACATCCGCCGAATTGCAAGAAACAACAACACTTTATCCTGACTTAATTACAAACGAATACGAGAGCTACGATAAGTACAACACTCACGATTCCTCCCACTACGTGTTCCAGTATGACCGGAGAGCTTGTTGTTCATTTACAAGCGGAAATTGGACAGCTCAAGGTTTCTTTATTCCTCGGCGGAGACCTCCTTTGGTGCCACATTGTACGTTGTTTCGCAAAGTGGAAGCGATGCCTTTTTGGTTACTTTTCCCTAATTGGCTTTCTTTTACATGTCATGAATTGATTTGCAAACAACGCTGGATTTATTTCCGACGCATTTATAGACAAATTGTGCATTGGTGGTCATGGAATTTTGTATCGCGATAAGTTATAACATTTCGTTCATTGATATGCCCTTATAATTGTGATATGATGATTCTGCCTATTTGTGTGCCAGAATGTGATCCGCCCAAGTTTGACAGAATTCCGAACCCTGTTTCAAACCAATGAACGTTTGTAATAGTCACGTGATGCTTAAGCCATAGATCACCTTCATAAATAATTTTAAGAAGCATCTGAATCGCTTCTAAAGAAAACTTGCCCTGTGCATTCCACAAAATTGACTGTTATTGAAATATCATAGGCTAAATTGTTAGATTGTTACTTAAGATGTACACGAGGCAAGAGATGGCCGTACCGTGGAATGGCGCCATTTCAGGCAGTTTTCACTGCTCAAATGGCGTCAAACAGGGAGCAGTGCTATCTTCCATCCCTTTTTTTTTTTTTTTTTTTTTTTTTTTTTGGTGTCCATGTTGATAAACTATTGAGTCAACTACAGGAATCTGAAGCCGGCTGCGACATTGGCCATCGCTTCGCAGGTGCCATAGGTTACGCGGATGACGTCGCACTCATCGCCCAATCCGTGAGTGGGATGAAGAAAATGTTATCAATGTATGAAGACTTCGCCTCCTAATATAATGTACTTTTTAATAGCTCAAAAAGTGTGAACATTGTCATAGGCCCTACGGAGTGTGCTCCAATTACAATTAATGGAAACATTATCCCAAGGGAAAATACAGCCATACATCTAGGTCACTACATTGGAAAAAACTCAAGCGAAAACAACATCAGAAAAGTAAAAACAGAATTCTGCAGCCACATGAACGGGTTGCTTTCTAATTTCATGCACTTTTCTTTTGGAACTATTCAACACTTGTTCTCCTCCTACTGCACATTTTATTACGGATGTCCTCTTTGGAATTTCGATGCACTTGATGGATTTGCTGCTTTCTGGAGGAAGAGCATCAGGCGCCTACTAAGGCTGCCTCATCGCACACACGCTTCATTGCACCATTGTTAAACAAGCCCGATTTATTCAGCCAGTTACGGCTACGATTTGCCAAGTTTTTGTGTTCTTGTTACAATAGCACTAATCCTAGCTGTTGTATCAACTTGCTGCACACTCACGTTCAATAGTCATTCAATAGCAGCCAATAACCTAAGAAACATCATGTCCATCCTAAATCTTAACTATGAAACTCTAACTACTCTGCTAACATCCAACACTCTCAGCAACCAACTCAGTAGACTTAATAGTAGAACTCAAAACCACTCAAAAAAATATCCATTACATTAAAACATTTAATGAGTAACTTTGGATATACAGAACAGATTCATAATTTCATCTGTATGCCATGAGAGCCCTCGAATGTGGCTTGAGGCTATAGATATTACAGCAATGACACTCCTGGTATTATAGATGAGTTATGGCCCAGAAAAAGTGTTATTGTGGCCACGTGTGGGTCTTCTTTAACCTCCTCTCACCCCAAATACCATTTCACTGCATAACTGATTTGCTGATATTTTCAGATTGTTGATCGAGTACAGCACACTTTCAAAAAGGAAAGCGACTCATTTGATCTACAATAGAACAAAGTAATTCATTTGATATCCGTTTAATTCCGTCAGCAACGCGTGATAGTGAGATAGACACTAAAACATCTATTGGTGTATAATGCTTTTGAACTCAAAAGCATTATACCGCAAAAGCTTTCTTGACCCACATTCCTGGAAATTCTGGTTAAAAGCAACATTAAAGCAGTCTCTTTACCCCAACAATTGGCCCACTTGCAGTTTGTATTATGCAATATTGGTTGGAGGCAGAGTTGCGTCATTTCTTACAGTTTGGGTGATTTATTATGTTATCACGGTGACTTGATGGAGATAATGACTCCCATTAGAGGTCTTATAATGGGTGAAAGAGTCTCCCTAAAGAAACGCAAGCGTCAATTTGAGTGACATGAATTGTCCTTATCGCCTGCGATGAATACAAGATCAAAGTTGAGTTAATATGCTAATATGATTGGTCAATGATCTTCATTCATTAAAAATTTATGACACATCGGCATTAAATACAATGTGGGTCACCGGATCACCATGACTGTGGAGGCACTAGCTGCCATGACTGTACATACTTTTGTCCGAAGTGACAGCTACAGGGAAATTCCGGTCTATAAAAGAAATTCGTTTGCCTATTATTTTCTCCACGAATCCTCAATGACCAATAGAAACCAGCGCTTCATGAAGATTAAGCATCTGCAAAAAGATAAGCACCATTGCATCCAACGCATCAGTCCACATTCTCAATCAGCTGATAATCTGCAGAATCACCATTTGCTTCCATGAATAATATATCGAAATCAGATGAGAAATCGTGAAATCGAAAGGCATCAATTTTGCTTGGTGCGATATGGCAGTGACAGCGATCAGAAAAGGCAATGATTCCCTAGATTATGATCAGAAATTGGCGCTTTGAGTCACATAGCTTTAATCATCTTAACTCTATGATCAGACGTTGATATTTGGATCAAAAATGTCAATTTAATAAGGAAGATTGGCAATTCTAATCAAATACAGTTGAAAAGAGCCTTAGGCAACCAATCAGGTGTTTTAATCAAATTGTTCATGATTTCAGTGAATCTGAATATTACAATCAGTTGTAACATGCGATGTCATGCATACTAATCTATAGACATTCTTCTTATAATTTTGTCCACGTAAGTCTAAGATGAAGAAGGAAGCCATTTGCGTTGCATCAGTGAGTTGACGAAAGGTGAATTTGATGAGTACCGAGTAGATTTGGAGGGGGAACAGTCTAAGATGTATAAAACCTGGCTGACATCAACAGCTCTACTACTACACAATTCTTTCAATTTGCAGCGACGAAATTGTTCATCCCACAGGACATCTCCGTTTGTAGAAACCAAATTGTTCCTAGTTAAATGAAGACACCACATCTGAGGCACAATACAAGTTCCAAGGTCACAGGCTGTCAGAGGCTGAGGCTAGTTTTTTCTGTAGCCATAAATGTTCGTAAATAGTTGAGTACACGAAGATTGATTGATGAGGAAAAAAAATGTATAATCGGTTTCAGTTACACTGCGGCAGGTTTGTGCTTCAAACACAACCCCAGGGATTTCTTCAAGGAAATATCAAAAGAGACTAACTACACTAATCCATGACTTGAAAGTATTAAAAAAATTGGAAATAGGTCTTTGCTCTCTTTTTTTGCTCTCTCTTTATTTATCTTTTTGAATTTTTATTTTAGTTTTTCTCTCTCTTTTGTTTTCCCCGCACAAGGACACTTGAGAACTGCTAATCATTCATTTTCATACCAGACAAATAAAAGTAATGAATATTTCGAAATATCGCTATCTGCGACTACACTTTGGAATAACTGATGCAGTGCAAGTCAGCATGATTCATACCTGGAAATAATTAGTTCGAGACGGGGCAATACCTACGTAATTAATCGTCTCAGTCCCGTCCGAAAGAAATTGCCTCAGCGGGAGAGTGAGAGGATTAATTTTACAGTAACACGTGCTCTGATACACGTGCCGCTGACCGCAAGGATATTTCATGGTCGGTGTTATCATTCGTTTGTTTTCATCCGTTGCGTGTTCTGAGGTTTAAGGTGAGGAATCAGACGGTTTGATCATCAGAGCAGGTGAAGGTGAAATGTACAAGATGAATGATCCACACGGAATGTGACTGCTTGTTGAACGGAAAGTGTTCTCATTCAGCTGTTGCTACGTTTCCGTTGTAATCGACGGTGATTATAATATAATTGAGGCAGACGAAGCCGGTATCTCGAATAAAATAACATTCATAAACATTGTGATATGTAGCCTCGAGAACAAACTCAAACTTGAACGTGGTCTATAACGTCAGCTAATCAATAAATTGGTGATGAATTGGGGAGTTATCTCCAAGCGTGTTCATACGTTGTGGCTTTAGAATTGAAAGCATAGTTACCCATAGCTTATGGAAAAATTTGCTTTGGCTTGGCCAAAGATTTATATCAGCCTTGAATATTAATGTAATTGCATTTGTTTATTGATGTTTACCTTCACATTTCCTGGTAAGATGAGGAATCTGCAATGGTACGTGTAGTTCCTCCAAAGTGACCATGACTTTATTGCGATCTTCTGTCCTTGTTTACAACTTTTGTAATTACAGAATTCCTGGAAATCATCAAAGATATCAACAAATAAACTAATGCTATAAACACAGGTGTCTGAACCTACACGTGGGGTCATGTTCAAGGATACCCAGGGCATCTTGCAATAACTTCGAAGGCCAATTGGTGTCAGAAACATCTAACACCTGATGATAAATCTCATCTGAGGCATCCATGTCTGACCGCTGGTCATTCACACTGGAAGCTGCAATTTAGGCGATGGATGAGTTCATGTCAGTTTAGGCGTCGCTAAAGATGTGCACTGTCGAAATGGACATGTGTTAATGTCATCCACACTATGATGTATGGTTCAGATATAAACATTGTCAACAACAAATGCATAATGGAAATTAATGGTGTCCGAGAAAGGTGTGAATGCCGGTTAATGTGGACGAATCGATATATCGTGAGGTATGCCATTACAATAATTTTCTTTCCCCAAATCTTATTGAATGCAAAAGAGAAAAAGGAAACACGTGGTTACTGCCCTTTTTTCTTCTTTTAAATGCGAATAATATAACATCGGGGTCCTTGAACAAGGACAAAACTCCCGCAGGGTGGCTGGATGATATTGAATTATAGTCACGTTAAGTATGACCAGCGCCAAACCCTCTCAAGGCGAGCGCGCTAACTATTCAGTCACTGCTGCGTATTTACTATCCAACTATAATCAGAGACAGGGTGTGTTGCCATGCCGCACCAGGTGAAGACAGCTACGGAGAACATTATTATATCATTACGAGTGAGGGCAGGAGTTCTAGATAAATATTATACAGAAGCAGGATCAATGCTAGCACATTGAACTGTGTGCATGAAACATGGCCACTGTGAACCTCCCTTCTACAATAGATGCAATCAACCATGGACTAATCACGATAAATTTTGTTGACGTCAGTGAAATGTAGCAATCTACGTTCATAAACGTCAAATGTCTTTGTATGAGGGAACTTAATTATTCTTGGGTGTGGTTTATGCTGCCATTCAGCTGACATCCAATACTGCCCCCCAGCACAGGCTACATGCAAAAGCGCAAATAATATAACGGATAGCAGTGATAAATCATTTGTCAATCAGATGCCTGTATTCGTACAATAAAATTACAGATACTCACGTGCGCAGAGTGCTGAACATGATGAATGGGTGAATGCATTCTTATTGGAAATAATAGTTATGTTATAAAAACAGAGGGTATGACGCATCATAGCATAATTCTGTGTTGCACTGCAATGGTAATAAATACTAAGGTTTGTTTTCTCTGATAGCAAATCACTCTTTGATGCAGCTCGGCATTCGAACCATCAGAGATGGGATATGCAGGTCGTGTTCCTGAGTATCCATTTCAACATGGGTTGCGACTACTTGTGCGTGCATACGGAGCGGTATTAATAGTCAGAGTAAGGCGAGAATGTTTTTGAAGGTTTTCCCAATGCATCTCCTCAGATCTCCACAGGCGCGGCAGAGCGGTCAGTGACATTTGCATCTTAATTTTTTGCTCCGCTAATGACCAAAAGTGAATGCACAGAGACATTGCGTGAGAAGAGGGCATTAGGGTTCTCGAGGACAAACATTCGCCAGTTGCATTTGAATCTATTTTGTATCTTGGCAAGAGCCAGACCATATAAAGTATACATGTACATGCAGATGATTGACTGGCTATAATACATTATACCCACTCAAACTCACTCATCAAAATGAGATGAAGTATAAAGAAATATGGAAGAATGAATGCTGAAGATAGAGAAATGTCCTTGTGTGGCAAGCAGACTTGCATATATCGTTATTATTTCGGAGAGAAACTGGCATTTTGATTATCTTTAGATCGACAAAAGATGGGTGGCAATGAGAAACACATTATTTTTCCGTTTTGTTATTGTTGTATAAACAAGCATTTCATAACGATAGCTGTCTCAGCCAGCAATCGGTAATAATGATCTGCAGGGTGCGCAAAACATTACGAGCTGGGTGTTACGGCTACTCCTAACCATGCTGCTCTTATCGGTAGTTCCTGATTCAACCGGGTTCTTATTTTGCATGCTACCACAGGCAGTGACACGAAACACCCGGCCGCGTTACGTTGTGGGGTAGGATTGTAGAGACATCGAAAAATTATGACGAATGATGCCTCGTGATAAATCCATTGCTATAGGCGACTCTGAAATATTGCCAGGGAATTTGACCGAGGCCTCCTGGTGCCCCTTGGATCAGTATTTCAATCAAGTATTTGGGAAGACGTCAAGCATGGATCACAGGGTCATTGACTGCTGGTGTTATTTACTTCATATTGTCTATTTGGTCAGCTGCATACTGCCAGAAGGCAACAAAGGCCTTGCGGGCCCTTCAACAAGAAGAATTTTGCTGCTTTTTCAAAGTGCCTCATAAACTGCTGCTTCACGGAGTGTCTCATGTGTACATGATATTTCACAGTATTCGACAGAGCACCACCATGCAGATCAGTCGCCTAACTGCAAACTCGAGGCTTGTCGGCCCACAAGACACTGTGATTGTGAGTTATAATACATGGGTGATTCTGCATTCTGCGGTGCTGGGCGTTGTGTGCTACTGTCGATAGTTGCATGCAGGATAGACTTTTGGGGTATAAAAAAAAAGAGTGTAAGGAGTAAACCCGGTCCGGAGTTTCTGATCTAGCGCTTAATAAGGGGAAAAGTTCAACTAACGCAAGCAAGTGTTTGAGAAGCAGCTTAGCTAATATGTCATGCTTTTCGCCGAACAACATTGGTTGCATTCATCAATCAAGACCGTCCTAAACAAAACTTACAGATCTCACAAATATCGATCAGACTTTAAATATCTTGTGTGGTCTCCCGAATGAGTCACTGTCTGCTGACAAAGCAGTTGCTTCGGTATATATGCGGTATATATGCTATTTTGCTTTGAGTTCGCTTAATCAGCTTTTAGTACAGGGTTTAGCTTAATGACTATTGAATCTACATGCTTTTTCAGCTGGAAGATGAATCATTTGTAGCGATTTAGAAGTGGCCACACGGGGGTCACACCAATTGGGCGGCAACAAAGAAGAACGCACGAAAAATGACTTTCTGTGAAGCGGTGTGGATTCACATCACTCATCTATTGTGTGAGTAAACAAGGTTTTCCTTCAGCTTTCTGTCTCGCGACAATTGCGCAGTTTGTGAAATGGAAATGGTGATATCAGACAAAAGACCTCTGTTTAGCGACTCCACTTCTACATTTATATTCGGACACAGCTGAATATACCCGAAGGTGATCCGGAACAACAAGGGCGACGTCTGTTTGCAACGTATAGACTTTAATGATACTTGACAGTCAATTATAACGATGGCGGATTGAGGGAGGATCTCTGGGTCTGTTGGTGTTGTCTTGGAGACTGGTGGCTGTGGTTGACTGGACTGTGTCTACTATGTGTCTGTTAGTTGGATTAGGGCACCGGATAGCGCAGTGGGTTAAACCGCTGACTACAATCCTATGCCGACCGTGGGTGTCGAGGTCCCGGGTTCGAGACCCAATCAGGCCACGGGCGTTATGATTGTGAATTACAATTATAATTCTTCGGTGACTCTGCAGTGCTGCCCAACTGCGTAACAAGGCCGGGCGCTGTGTACTACTGTCTATGGTGGTATGCAGGATAAAGAACCCTTGGGATTTATCGATAAGAGTAGGGGGAAACCCCGGTCCCTGGCCTTCTTTTCTGGCGCCCGTATCACCCGAACGGGTTGGGTGGAGCCGTAAAACCCCAATCACTCACTCACTCACTGTTAGTTGGATTGGAAATGTGTGTATTTATAAAATGTGTATATTTATTTTGGGGATGAGTGGAAGCCTTCAGTTTAGCATGTAAAGTATGGATCTACATGTATATTTGGAAGGACTTCTGTTGATGGTATCAGTTTATCGGTGTGAACTTTGTATCTTTAATGCGAATGGACTGTTTGTAATAGTAGGGGTCATTTGGTACTTGTCAGCCATCAGCGATGGATGTATGTTCGTGTATTCTCTGTCCCAAAAGTATAATACATTGCCATAGTTTATAGAGCCATACTAGACTTAAGCATCATGTAAGTGTTCATTAAAGCCATGTGACCTTAACACTCTGCATACGAATCCTCAAGATACTTCTTTTACAATTGAGGGAACCTCAAATCTCACAACAATACAAAATTATAGTCATCGTGTGAATCATGGGTTTCCCTCTTTAGTCATTTATAGCTGAGGAGTATGAACCACGAAAAAAATTCCCGCAGAATATAATTATGCTCATCATATTGCTTGATATCTAAATCACAAAATTTAGGCCGCCGAGGATAATTATACTTGTGACAGTTATTTATATATATTTACAGAATATCCCGCAAACATACCCTGTAGATGATTAAATGTATTACTATTACTTATAATATTACTATTGCTATTATCTTTATTATTATCCTTCATAGCAATACTCACTCTTAATTATTGGTGACTGTTTTGCGTACTAGATCATATCTCCTCGATAATAAATGAAAATTTTAGTCCAACTGGGGTTCCATTCCCACAGAAGGAAACCGTTCGATCAATCTTTGAACTTGGACTATGGTGATTGATGACGTCATCCAAGGGATGAAGTGATGTCGCCTATCAGAGTCAATTATGATTTCTCTAAATAAATGATTAATGAATGACTCGATGATGACAGGGCTGACTCCACATTCATTTTGAAATGATATCCACCTTCTTAGACAAAATGATGAGCCCTTGAAAATATTGCATTTCAGATCAGGACCAAGGTAGAAATGAATGAAGTCAGGAAATAAGAGTGCAATTATTTGATTTTAATTATAACTCGTTGTATTGTTTTGGTGTGGCTCTGAATTTGCTGATGTGAACTCGTTCAATATAGGACTTTAATCGATGCCATCCGTTATAATTGTAATTTTTCGGTGACTCTGCAGTGCTGCCCAACTGCGTAACAAGGCCGGGCGCTGTGTACTACTGTCAATGGTGGTATGCAGGATAAAGAACCCTTGGGATTTATCGATAAGAGTAGGGGGAAACCCCGGTCCCTGGCCTTCTGTTCTGGCGCCCGTACCATCCGATCGGATTGGGTGGAGCCTTAAAACCCCATCACTCATCACTCTTAATCGATGCCTTTGAAGTCTGTAAATCCGCCTTTAAAGGCGTCTGCTTTCCAAGAGTTCATCGAAGCATGATTGTGGGTTCTCTTTCAGCTCCAAGGCTGAGTGTGTTGTCTTCGTGGGAATTAGCCGCGGTTACACGGAATTAATGGTGGCTGTTATCTCT
Organism: Capitella teleta; assembly: GCA_000328365.1. Taxonomy (NCBI): domain Eukaryota; kingdom Metazoa; phylum Annelida; class Polychaeta; family Capitellidae; genus Capitella; species Capitella teleta. The sequence goes on along the minus strand of KB293048.1, from coordinate 332,901 downwards.
TTGTTTGGCTTTCTCCTAAAGATCGCTTCCCGAGAAAAACCAAGGACGTGGTTTAAAATCGACTGCACACGCAAACAAATCCGTTGTCTTTCCTGTCGAATATAATAACTTACTGCAAGAAAAAATGCTGAATAAGGAGCTCGGAAATGGAATAAAAATAGCACAAGTCGATGCACGCTGGCTCATTGCATTATTTTGTACGTACGCAGAGTTTAATTTGATTTTGTTAATTAACATCAGCCCAAATAATTCAGATTGGATGTAAGGGCTCGACGGCAACAATTAGTATAAAGTATTGCAAATGAATCAGAATGCTGAATATTACCGGTACCTGCTACACCTGTGCTGCACTAATGCACATATTAGAAGTGGAAGCACTGAAGCAGGAGTGCCCTCATCCTTGAACTTTGTTTCAAGTGGCACACAGAAGAATTTAACCCCAATTAGAACCCACCTCCTCTTCCGTTCCTACCAACCACTCGACCTCATAGACACTAAAACGGGAAAGATCACTCTAGGTGCACAATCTTCTGTTTGCATAAAGATAATGTTGAATGGCAAACTTTGATATATGTTAATGATAACCAATACAAGAGTCGCGGAAAATAGCATCTATGAACAAGTCTATCACAATTTGTGGTTGCAGAGAACAAATATACTTTCTACGACATCTCTCCGTTAATTCAGAGTACATCGTAGATTCACAGAATTCGTCGGAGCATTACTATTAAGAGCTGTCCCCTCAATCAAAACAGCGGGTGCCACAGAGAAACCTCATGAACTGTACTTCGTTTTCTGTCTGTGACCTTTGTAGGGTGCGAAACCGGAGCAATTAAGTGTGACTCAGTCGTTCGGAATCCTCTTACTTGTGGCAGTGTGTGAAATGTTCGCCAGGAGCACGTCTGACTGGTAAAGTTTTGTTCCTTTTCGCCGAAGAACATTACGCCACAATTAGGAATAGCAGCGTTTCTCTAAAAATGCCAGAGTGCAGCGACAGTCCTGGAATAATCACATGGACAATGCTGTTTGTGTTGAAGAATAACATGAGACCCCTTTCGCAATTAATTATGCAATTGAAACATAGAAGGTCTGTAAGATGAGGAGGCTCATTATTCAATCTCTGAACGGAGTGTTCTGATCTGGTGTGTGAGTGTGAGTGTATTCGAACTAGTAACGGGTGATAGTGAATGCATCCCAAAAGACACGGCTTTTGGCTGCCGTAGTTTTAGACAATACGCTTGCTGTGGGCTAATTCCTAGATCCATCGAATTTGACAGGTTTAAATCTCGCTTTCTTCTCGCGTTCGATTTCATACCGTCGTGACGGCATAAAAGTAGTTCTCCTATTGTTAACAATGGAAGCCGTCGAGTGAGCAGATCCTTCAGCAGTTCGCATAAAAGAAATCTCGCACTCATCTCGTTTCAAGCTATTTTGACTGAGCAGGAAATTCGTATTTTAATTTGTCTTGAATATCATTCACAGTTTGCCAAATTTTTCAAAAATGGTCTGTTATCATTCACACAAGTCCATAAAATCGATCTAAAAAGGTTCAGAAATGAACAGAGGTCTTCTTTAATGCAAAATGCAACAGAATCTGTAGTTATACTTAATTACGTATCAACTTGCTGGTTTGTGCACTGGAGTTTCCGTTGGATGCGAACAGATGTGAGAGTGGAAAGGAATAATATGACCAATTTCATATTATCTGACTGATAATGTTAAACATACGACAGAGCAGCAGTTTCTTTGAAAATGTTTGGTAGAACTTGAAATGTAGGAGATCACCCCGTTGTGCAAATGTTCATTTCAAAATAAATGTTCGAGAACATAAAGATGCCCATCGTCATTGCCTCATCCCTGAAACCGAGAAGGGCTGTGGGTTCATGATTTGCGGATCTTCTGATCTTATACAAGTGTTATCGTGATCATATCTATGGTTAATGGCACCCACTCTTGACCATTCATTCAAATACATTGACCTGAGCATTCATGACAATTCATTCAAAAGTATTAATTCACTCTGATGGAATTGTGTTCAAATATTCATCCACATTCCTAGAATTTTTCTTTTGTTACCTGGGAAGCTAATTTAGTTGTCCGGTTACAATTTCAAAAGGACGCACAATTACACTGTACTTTGTGGGCTGTTTTACATTGTTCTTGCTCCATGCACAGTTTTTATCCGACTGCCGACTGCCGTGTCCCGGTAGACATATTGGGTGTTTCCTTCGACAAGCACTATGTGCAATCTACAATGTCTGAAATGTTTCTCTTGCAATCTCCAGACAGATTCAGGTGACAAAGAATCGCCATTTCAGTCGGGAACCCTTCAAATAACCTTTCCATTATTCGGTTATTTGAGGTCAATATGACCTCTCCGGTAGTATATATTCATGCAAAGATATATGAACATTATGTAAATGATATAAATATAGTAGATACCGAAACCGATCCATCAACCAACGACGATAATCATGATATCAATGTTTTTCGTCTCGGCTCACATTGATAACGAAACCGTAATTCGATGGAGATAAAAGAATAAAAGAATATTTAAAAGGTTTAGATTTGTTTTGGTTTTTTTTTTTTTTTTTTTTTTACCAACATTGATATTCAAACCATCTACACATAAAATCCGCAAAGCTTATTTTGTTTGCATTCAAGTCTGACGCAAACGAGCATTCGGAGGGACACCAATTTATCTTGTGTGACATGGAAACCCTTGCAATCAGAAATAGCAACGGCAAGACTGCTGATTTAATCAACAATTCAAATTACTCTCAAATCAAAAATTCAAAACATCAATTCCCAATCAACTGAAACCATTATAAATGCCATGTGCCGCTTCAACTAAAAAATGCATGAAGTAAGATAACCTCAGAACGAGTAATCAGCTGTTTTTATCGAGTTACCCTTTTTGTCCAAGCAGTGAATCGGAAAATAGCATTATAGCGGAAATATCGCATAGCTATTACAAGCAAACGAATAATATATCAAGTATTAATTTTGCTTGAAATTAATCTTTTTTCAAAAGGTTATGCCGTGTGATCTCGTGTGGTACATAATTAGGTTAATGCACCCCTAAAACATGTTGGCAAAAACCTACATAAAACATAAAACAGCAGGAAATTGCTCGCAATGCTCCTTTGAAAGTGACATTGACTTTGATCCTGAGATCACAAGAAACAACCTTGCACGTTTTTGCTAGCTTTGTTTCGTGGTGTGTGTGTGTGTGTGTGTGTGTGTGTGTGTGTGTGTGTGTGTGGTGTGTGTGTGTGTGTGTGTGTGTGTGTGTGTGTGTGTGTGTGTGTGTGTGTGTGTGTGTGTGTGTGTGTGTGTGTGTGTGTGTGTGTTGTTTTATTCCACAATTGGGACTTGTTCACTGTTGTTTCTCATGTTCAGTAACTACATTGTCCTAATATAAACACAGAGAACATACTGTGATTCTCTGAGCGACAATTCTAAGACGGTGATGTGAATATCATCCGATGAATCCTGGTCGAGTATTGTCTTCCTTATTTCTGCGAATGTTCAGTGAGCACAAGAGGATAAAACCCCGGTCCCGGGCTACCTATCTGGAGTTCCATCGCCAAATCATACTCACGATTTTAGGGAGGCTTGAAATCGTCTCGTTTGATTTGTTTACTAATTTTGCGCTCCGACGTTCCCTGGGGGGTCAAAGGTGACCGAGGAGCAATGTGAGTCGATTTGGGAATCAAAGTGGCCATGACACCCAGACCAGACTTCGTAATCTGATTAGATTCTCAGACAACGATTAAGATTCACGATGAACCGATTTCTAGGAAACCATCAAGGACCTCAACGAATAATTTGATTTAGGAAAAACAGGTTGAGGAATTCTGTTTAGACCAACTTCAAGGATTTTCAGGCGTCCTGAAGAATCTTTCTACGCTTGATTAGCTTTGTTTTAAATAATTGATTTCGGACAATGGCGCCCATCGTTGATTTGAGACTCAAGACTCAATTTGAGATTCAAGACTCAATGTTAAATTTACTGTGTTGCTCAAGAAGGCATCTGCAGTCTAAACAATATGATATTTTTTTTCCAAATTAATGCGTCATTAATTAATTATTTTGTTACTACGCACATCACAACAATGCAAAGAGAGCCGATCATCAATGATTTGTTATAAATATGTAATTATTTATATTTAATTATTTGACTTATTTTTTATATTACCTTTCGATGTCTCAGAGTTGAAAAATGAAATTAGAGTCCCCTATTTTTCGATGTCCTTGTAACTGTTGGTTGATATGACTTGGAAACATGATTGCTTTCGAAGGCAAGAAGAGGGTGTCACTGATTGCATCTGAAAGATGTTTCGATTTCATCAGATGTGCATGGAGTGGTCAGTGACATTTGCATCACAAGACTTTGTTCGGATACTGATCAGAAGTGAATGCACATCGCGTGAGAAGAGGACATTAGGGTGGACGTGGTTCGAATGACCGTTCGGAGCATCTCATGTTGCAATCCACATTTTAACACATCCTGTAAGGTAAGAAAGCAATTTCAGTCATTCCTTGTATGTCATACAAGATTACCGTATCATTGAGCAACACACCATTGAGCGACACGCGACCTCTGCGTAATTCTGCTTCCATACTTTAACGTCGTGTCCTAATTGGCCTCTAGATTAGAATGAACAGCACCCCATCATATTATGCGAAGAACTCGATACACGTTATCATATCAGGAAGAGAAGCTTAAGCAAGGTCATCGGAATAACCCAAAGCAAAACAAAATGGTTTAAATATGCTAGGAGTTGTTTTGAAAACAATTATGGCGAAAAAAAGATCAATGACTCGAGTTTTACAGACATTTCTGCGATAGCCAGAAATATAACAAAATGAGGCTCTGGGTATTTCAGTATCGAAATAACGGTTACAATTAGCCAAGCAGAAGGAGTGTTGTTGTGTTGTCAGAAAATGCAGTTGACCGGGATTGTATGTGAAAAGCTGAGAATCGTATCGTAACGGAAACATCTTCCTCTGATATGGCATTGATCTTTCCGCTACGGATGCCACCTGATGTAATATTGTTATCCCTCGCAAACTATGCAACATCAGCGAACGAGCAGAGAATACAGATATTATTCTGAGGATTTGGACCGTGTCTGTATGCAGCTTCAGTCACGGAGGAGATGACATGTCTAATGAAATTCACAAATAGACAAATATAATTTAATGGCATAAATCATTAATCGTGAGTCTACGGAAACTTTCGTATTGTGAGATCATGTTTGCCCGAGATTATGGAGATATTGCCAAATACACTATGAAGCTAAGAAGGAATATAAGGAACATATAGACCCAATTCCACGAGAGAACTTTCCTCATCTCTTCTGATTCATATTGTTGTATGGAGGCCAAGATTTCAGCTCAAATGAGTTTCCGTCCAAAGAGACCTCAAACGATCATAGAGGCATAAACCTCTTTATCATTTATACATATTGTCAGACCGTGAGAAATAGTAAAAAAAAAAATCGTTGCACAGCATCGAAATAAGAAACAATTATTTGGATGTTATTTATTATGAGGACAAATGAGAAAATAAATGCCACTTAATCAGTTTCTCTCAAATATATTTCAAAGGTAAGCAGAAGCTTTTTCGCTTTTATTTGCCTTTTTGTCTTCCATGTACAATTATTTTTACTGGCGTTTGTTCGTGTTCATTCATATTATTTTTAGAAACTCCAGTATTACGCGCATTACTTGAGGGAGACAGCAATGGGTCGGAATGTTGGTTATCGCATGATTAGGTAAATAGACACACGTTAAATCATAGATTCAATAAATGGATCTCCAATTCTATGAACTTCGTGTTGCAGCATAGTTGAAAGAGATAAGACAAGAAAATTGAGTTATTTATTCAAGAGTTTTCATCATAACATCAGACATGGTTCACAGATGAAATGCCACAACACACCGTTAGTCTATTGAATATATTATCCTGATTTTTGATGCAAGGTCCCTGATTCTCACAAATGGGCGTCCGAGGTAGTCAGGGGCATGTGATGTTTGTTTTTATCCTCAAGAATTCGCCTCTCGTACTGAAAGCATGACTGTCAGTCCGATCACTTCAATGGATCTATTATTCACTAACTATTATTCTACCTGTACTAATAAGTGCACAATTGCCATGTATACATATACATATATACCTACAAATGAACTTTGAAATTGCATGGATCCAGGAGGCTCTCAACAAACAAGCCTTTTCCAGCCCTTTGATCGCGGCTATATCACATGCCACCTGTAAACAATGGTATTTCCATGAATTGACTCATTGATGGAAATTCTCAGGGCCACTTCTTAATAACCTGTAATGGAGTGGCCTTCAAGCAACAACAAAGTGCCAAACAAACGAACAGAATTCGGAGCCTAAAAATGACGCAATATCATGTTTTGTTTCCCTTCCTAACAGTTTATAGGACAATCAGTATGTGGCTTGGTTTCAATCTTCAGAGCAAGAGAAGAGTCTTGGCTAATCGGTCTTAAAATGTCAGGTGAGTTTGAAATGAAGGTCAGTCGTGAATTAGTATGCTATACCATTATGATAAGTGTATACATTTTTGCTAGTATATGCAACGCCCATATGCCAAACACATGGAGGGGAAAGCACATACAGAATTATAACTCCATATAGATGTATCATCTGAGAGATAGCCTCCTTTCACTGATCATTTTGCATCGGTTTAAAGCACACTTATACACTTTGGCACTTTAATAGAGCCACACGCCAAACAAGAAGATGAATTATTGTTGATTCTTATCAGTTACAATCAGATGGTCGTAGGGTTATAGAAGGGGTTCCTGGTGCGGAATAGCGTCTTGAAGAAGAAAGAACCGATGAAGGACGCAGATAAAGGCGCTGCTTTCCATTTAAATAATCAAAGAGACCAACTTCGTAGAAGATGTCTGCAAATGTGAGGTCCTAAAGATCCCAAATTGCACAAGAACTATCATCTTTGAGGCACTAATTCCAACCGCTAAAGATCAGCGACCATGTTGCTTTCATGCATTGTGTTCAGCTCTTGGGTAGGAGAAAAAAAATTAGAATCTCGATTTATTATTATTATCGAACCACTGATATAGACATTGACATTGGTTATTCGATTTATCTTCAATGCGTATTTTTCGGTGTTGAATTGTGTGTTAAATCTTTAACGCAAAATTTAACATCAAACCACATTGAATGTTCATTCGACTAACTAACCTGATTTACACGAGCTTTGTCTTCCCGCTTCTCCTCTGTTCTTTTGACAATTAATAGAACAAGAAGAAGGGAAATGAGGACAGGATCGGTTGTTCAGTTGCATGAGAAAGAGAAGCAGACAAACACGCAACTATGGCACTCAATAGGGACGCAGATGCCCATGATTAATGTGCAGCACCTTTTAATCATAACAATCAAGCGGATATCGCCTAATCAACAATTGAACTTTGCATAATTATAGCTCCATTCAATAATTTGGACAATGGCATCAGTGAACTTTGGAAGTAGAGCAAGCAGAGTGTTCAATTATCGGCATAGCCATTTTAACTAGTATAAAAAATACAGCGGCACTGATATGAAGATAGGTGGATGAATCCGGAGCCATAACTTTCCATATTCTCGTATTGCTTTGCTTTTATGAATCCGATCAAGCTGCCAACTGTAGAACATCGTGGCTGCCTTGTCCTCTTAAGACTGCACAAGTTAGGAAAGGAATCAAAGAAGACATCTGAACCACGAAGAACATTATACTGAGGCCTCTACACATACGTATTGCGTACAACAATTGCAACAGTTGCATGTTGATTGAGAGGAATACGCATGCAGAGCGACCAAGGCGAAACCAACACGTGCATTGAAGGAAGATATATATGAATAATTATTGATAAAGGCGGCTTTACTGACAACCTATTAGGCGGCGAATTGATTTTTAAATTAACTTTATGACTTTGATACCTTCATGAACTGTATGTCACCTGAGCGAATTTCTAACTCTTTACCCCTCTGATTTTAATCCGGGGATGCAATCGCAATACGTTTTTATATGTGTTACTTTCACCAGATTACGCTACTTCTTATAGTCATGTCGCACCTCATTTATGGAACCAATTATTCTTTTTCATTCGTGCAACACAATCTTTATCTGTTTTTAAAGATCATCTTTTTATATCTTGCTATTCCCTTGTTGTATCACTCATGTTTTATCGGTCAACAATATTTATGCTTCAAATAATGTGTTCCATGCCGCAGCGTTTTTGAGCACTTTGCGAATTTTACGCTTCATAAAAATAAAAATAAATTCTATCTTCTATATTTATTTATCATTCATAATAATAGCCTGATCAATCATCATCATTATAATTATTTGCATCCACTAAAACTGCTCATTGACTCAGTTTGCCCCAATCATATACAACATTCATAGTACAATGTTGAACATATCAAAACGTATATGCAAGCGAGCATTAAAGCCAAAATTAAATAACAACTCGCGTTAACCTTGCTCCCCAAGTTACCAAACCACGCGTGACACAAGGAATTTAACGCGCAAAAGTTATTAAGGGGTTTCAATTGTCGTCATAGGCACTATGGTGCATTTTAACGAGTAAAAACAAAACAAAAAGACAACGACTCAGAATGACGGATTAATTTGGAGCCAGAAGTTTCCGTGTTCTGGTATTGCTTTTATTTTAAGAAGTCGATCAAGTGAAATTCTCCCCATGAATGCATATCTGACAGAAACACTTGATTCTTTTTTGCAACCTGCATTTAACGTGTTATTACACAGTAATAACTAATAATGAGTACAAGTATTATGTCAGGTGAAAATGTTTTACTTGCCTGATAACACTGCATGGTGAGCACGTGGGCATATATGCACGTGGAATAATTCCTTATCACGTGACCTTTTGTGATCACTGATCGATGGTTCTACTGACAAATCTGCTTCCGCTGTCGGAAAAAAAAAAAAAAAAAAGACACATTCAGTGTCCAGGAAATCGGGTCTTGATTCTCAAAATGGAATTCGAATAAGAATGGTTTCGCAGTCTGCAAACTGTCTTCCCAGATTCGGGCAACTGGCAAACGCATGCGGAACTATAACCCCATTTAGATGTACCATCTGGGGGAAAGCAAAAAAGGAACTCTTCTCAGTATGTCTCAACGAATTATACAGTGATATCTGGCAAAGTAAACATGTGTTCAGCTCTTGCGATGGAGATAAATTTCGATTGTTTATACATTAGTGTTATTTAACCACGGATAAAGACTATAATAGTTGCCAGCTAGTTAAGCTAGTGGTTGAGTATATATCAGTTATTCGATATATATTCAATGTGTATAATTAATTATTTTCGGTATTGAATTGTGCGTTAAATATTTAATGCATAATTCAACATCAAATATACACATTGAAGATAAATAGAATAACTAACCTAATTTACACGAGCTTTGTTACCCGCTTCTTCTCTGTTCTTTTAACGATTTATAGAACAAGGAGAAGGGAAAGAGAAAGGGGGAGGGCTTGCTCAATTGCTTAAGGACAAACAGACAGACACATAACCATGGCACTCAATGGGGACACAGATGCCCATGGTTGATTTGCAGTACTTGTTAACTATAGCCATAGACCTAATAGTAAATATAAACCAATTATTGCCGTGGAATCTCCGGCAGGCAGTAGTACGTTTCGGTGTAGCGGCGGGATGAACGGTTGTGGCATTTCCAAGAGGCATTTCCATTCTCCTCCATTACGCTGCTGAAATATTGCGTCACTTAAAATTATTTTTGGGATTTTTGCCCCAAATGTTTTGCATTGTGACTTGAGTGAAGAAAAAGGTTGATCAGGAGGAATGTCATTAAATTGGCTTTATTTGAATACTTTTATCTATGAATTTTGCTAGTTATTTTCGCTCAATCGCAAACCAAATTCAACAGTATTTTGACCGTAAAATTGAGTCATTAAATAGTGCGGTGTGATGAGTCACGAATTGTGAGGTTAAATGATGGAAGGAAATTAACACATATTTATCCCCAAGAGCATTTGACTTACTCTGACATAGCTTTACTTTGATAACTCTACGCAGGGTAAGTGACAGCCCATGGATTTCAAAGCTATGTCGTTTTCGTTCATCAGCTTTCAACGCCGATTCACTGGCGCTGCTGATGGAGTGACGAGAGTATAACATTTTCTATTCTAAACAAAGCTCAATGGAAGCGGAAGTCGGTGCTTGATTGGTGATAAATCCATAGGCCTCATTGCAATTAATTGGCAGACAAGATTGTCATATCACAACCTTAAACAAATGCCCGTGACTCCATCTACGCAATTAATTGTACAGTGCAAAATGATCAATGTTTGTCAATCAAAGTTTGTCAGAGGCTTTTCTCCATCGAACCGAATCAATCAAATAGTCAAGTATAAGCGACCGATTAAACGGTGCAGTAGTTTATCTGCTGATCACTGGATTACATCGTTTCAGCGCGGTCCTTTTAATGCTTCAACATCGTTGTGTCAGAGCAGAATCAGAATCCAACTGAAACAAGGGGATTAACACAAATGGGTTATCTGTTTCCTGCCAATTGCGTTGGTGTTGTTAAGCATACTCTCGTGATAATTATTGAGTCTTTTGATAAAGTTGTAACTATAAATGATAATAATATTTGGGCACATATCGCAGTTTTAAAGAAAAGAGCATTTTTGTAACACTTAACGCAAGGTTGAAAATCTCCATTACTTGTAAAATTAATATATTTTTGAAACTACCTGCATATGAATAGTTTTCTATTTTCATGAGACTTGAGGGTGAGAGTTGAGTGATACACTCTCGCGATATTTTGCGATGTCTCGCGATATTTCGTGATTATTTCCAGTGACTCAACAATCTAACCCAGCTAGATAACATAGTGAAACTTCCTGTTGAGCACTTCTCAACAATCTAACGCATCAGGATGATGTTATGATCCGTCGGACTTATAACTCAGTTAAGGGGATTAATTACTTTATGCACCTTCCTCGTGTGTCTTCTTAGACTTGAAAACCAGGCATATGATTTGAAGCAGTGCCTTTTGCTGGAGCTCATTTTCAATTATGGCCTGACCACTTCCCCCTGGCATATTTATACGATTAGCGATCGAGTCAGACGCAGGCGCGATGCCTGATGCATTGTTCATGACAAGCTGATTGCGAGAGTTCACACCCATTGTCCTGAACAATAGCGAAAACCAGAATAAACATCGTCCTCTTTAAACTAGTCATCGCCAACCACCTGCTTCTCCATTAATCAAACGCCCCAAGATCTATATAAATGGGTAAATCTGACAGCTAAACAGGATCTCACCCCCATCCACAGACGCCCCAAGTCCACTTGCCGTCTCGACTTCGATCAAGCCAGCCAGACACCCAAAGCACGGATTGTAAAGTATGTTTTCGGTATATTAAATCAGTACAATTGTATCGGATCCTTGTGGCGTACATTCTTTCCTGAGCTTCTACTCTTAGAAGTTGGATTGGTGTATATGATACCCCGTCG